>VZUA01107752.1:71259-88625 GCA_013401035.1 Horornis vulcanius
TCATACTGAATATGAATGAGGAGGTGAAGTTGTTTCCAGCACCATAGCTTGAAAAGCTGAAAATAAAGATCTGCTTATGCTGAAATTCACAAACATTTCATATCTTGAACCATTTTTTGTCTCCTGGACACTTTGTCTTGCGCTGCTGATTGGCTCTCTGCCTCCCTAGAAAGAAGAACAAGTTTAGAATAGGTATCACAGAAAGCACATGAAAAGTGAGAACTTCATTCAGAAAAAGCACATGCCTGTCTTAAATATATGGATAAAGTATATCATGGATATGGATAAAAATTAAATTTGTGAAGCAAACTATATGTATTGTAGTCCCTGCCTGTAAAAAGGTGTCTCATTTCTCTTGATTATGCAGCAAGTTCCTCTTGGTTTTAAACTGTAAACATTTTTGGTCAGGAATTATAATTTCATTCTACTATTTTATTCACTGGACATGCTATGTAAGATACTGAATAGAGACAATGTCTGACTAGCAGAGTTTGCTTTCAGGAAGATAAATTGAGGAAGAAAGTGCAAAGTAGGAAACTAATAAGTAGGAAGTGGTGGAGCTACTTGCAGAACTGGTTTTCAATTACTTTCAACTGAAGTTAAATTCTACTGTATCTAATGTATTGAGGAAATTTCTCATATAGTACCTGTTATCTTGTGAGTGTCTGGAACATTATTACTAGCAGCTCCTCAAGAAAAATTTTTCTTCTGGCTAGCTTCCTGGTACATCAATCTGTCTTAAATAAATCACCTGTTCTTTTATCTCAGATGCAGATGTTTCTCTGATAGTGTAGGGAGCTCATCCCAGTTTTCCAAACATCTTGTACATCAAATGTTGAACTTAAAGCACAGATGACCCCTGAAAAGTGGCATTTTAAAATACCTCCTCTCATTCTGCTGATCTTCTTCTTCAGGTGGACAGGGTTATGTCTGACTTCAGAGCTATAAATAAGTTTCTGTCTCCTGCTAAACACATGGGTCCAATTGAAGAGTATGGAGATTTTTCACAAACAGCTGATTGCTGTTGGATTTTGGTGGGAATCTGGGTGTTAATGTCTCTAATGGTCTTTAAAATCTTCCCCACCTGGGTATGGAAGAGGAAGAAATTATCACATTGTGCTTCTTAAGTTCCTGGAGAGACAAGGGTTGAACAAGTTCAGCATGGATCTAAGAAGCTAGGTTCAGCTGTAAGGATGACATTTACAAAACCCTTTTGCATGTCAGCCTAGCTCACATGATATGGAAACTGACTTAACCACAAATGTCTTAAGAAGGGCCACAGCTCTCAACTCAGAACTGTGCTTCAAAAACCCCAGAGAAGGTGTCCTTTTACTGTTCCTGTAACCTTGCTCAGTCTGACTGTGCAAGCTGGTGGCAAAGCGAAGCAAACACAGAGGTGGTAATGAACATATAATTTTCCTGCTTTGTTTCCTTCACATAGACACGAGTAGCTTTTCCTGGCCACCAGTGAAGTGTCTGTAAAATCGTGTAGTACCTGGCCCTCCCACTCAGCAAAAGAGAATCCAGAGGGTGGTCAGTTTTCCTCTGTGTGGGGTTTCCTGGTGTAAACTCCTTGCAGCATACTTTTGCTGAAGTGCGCACCCCCGAGCTTGCCGCTACATAAAAGGCCACCAATTTGTTTGTTCCAAGATCAGCTGGATGTAACTGAAGTTTCAGAGGTGAGGCATGACCTTCCTGGCGACCTCCCCCCACACCCTAAGTTTCACTTAATAAAACACATTAAGGTAGGTTTGAGGCAATCCTTTAAGGTCAGTTGAACTTTCACTGGAAAATACGAGTGCTGGCAAGTATATGCAATATGTAATGCAAAATGTTTAGGGTGTGGGGAAGAAGTGTAAAGGAGCCATACCACAGTGATGAGCTTGGCTAGAAAAGAGACATGAAACAAGTTCCTTAGTGAAAACACCCTCAGAGACGGGCGAAGAATTTAGAGGGGTTGGTAGAATGATTTTGTTACCCCCAAGGGGAAAAACAGGAGATCAAAGCCCAAATTCACTTATGAATGCTTGCTTTGAAATGTATCTATAAATTATAGCATGTACTGCTGGCATCTATTGTAAGCTTTGGTATTTACTTGAGTGTATAACGTGAGATTCATAGTGCCTGGAGTTCTTGTGTTCATGTGTAAAAGTGTGTTGGTGTAAAAATGTATTGGTGTATAAAGCATGTTGGTAAAGGCAACATTTTAGGTTCCCAAGTTCCCTAATAGTCTTTTGCCTCTCCCCAGTTTTTCCATGGTCTTTGTGCCTCACCCTTGTGATCATGAGGCCCAGCCACCAGCTCACTAGCTAGCAGGGGATTCCTTCAGGGGTTACTGGTAGGTTTTAGAACTCTCCCTGACGCCTTGCTACCTCTTAGTGTTGTTAAGGTGCCTGCGGTGGCTGTTATCTTGTTGGTCAGGGCAGAAGGGGATGTTGCTCCCAGGGGAATTCACATCTGTTACCCCTCAGTCAGCAAAGTAGCTGCTGAGGCATGTCACCCTTTGCTTTTAACTCCTGCGTCAGTCTCTCTGTTTCGTAGCTCATCTGGAGGCGCGAGAGACCCGACTTCTTGGCACAGCAGAGCAGTACCAACTGCTGTCCTAGGCTTTGTGCTCCAGGCTTTCTTTCTTGTGAGTCTACAGTTTTAAGCATTGCATTATAGACACCTCATTTGCTTTGCTGCCCAACAGAGATTATGTCAGGGTTTTGGCACAATTGGATTAAAGTACCAGGCCTGGATAACTTCCATTGGCATTTCAGGAGATTTGCTGTAAGGCAAACCTGTGACATTCATACCTTCCTAAGCTTGCACAACCAGGGCGAGAGCTGCAGTTGAGGTCTTGACCTCAGTTACTTAAGCCCCTTTCTCCCAGGAGCGTTCATCACTTTAATCACAGAGTCCTAAATAATCAGTGGGTAGCCTGTAATTAGGGGTTGTGTCTTGGACTCCTGCTGCCTGCTCCCGGTGTGCTGAGCACTGCGTATTTTGATTTCCCGTTCCCCCAAAGGATGTTTGATCTCAGATTTACACTTTAGAAAATTAAGAAGGGTACGGCACCTCAGTCCCCTGGCAGTCTTCCTGCTTTCAGTGGTAGGTGCCTTGCTTTGCCTGAGTATCACTGTGCTGCAGCGATTGACACACTTGATTTAAGAGTTTGATTTATAGACCGATACTTGGGCTGAAAGTCAGCAGTTCCAGGGCTGCATAAATCAGCCTGTCTCTGGGATTAATACTTCCTTATTTATAATTTCGACAGGAGATGGAATTCTTTCCCAATTCTTTACATTTCTTTCAGATGTAATCGACCACCCTGTCCTTTGGTTTAAAGCTATGTGACTTTGCCACAAATAGAGGGAGGGGAAAGTAAGCCGAGTCCAGGAATTGCTGTGCTATAAAAGCTCCATATTGTGTGCTCTTGGACTTTGCTTTCTCCCAGCTTCCTTCAAGCCCACACAAGAGATGGACTTGAGGTTTTTTTGGCTTTCTTCCCCTCCCCCCTCCCTCCATACATACGCTGACCTTTTAGAAAAATAAATAAAAGATAAAGAAGGACCTGGAATGTTGCAGAATGTGTGTACATTTTGCTCTCTGTTGTTTTCTGCTGGGATTAGTTGTTTACAATGGGGGAGAGAGGGAGGGCAGAGGAAGGGAGGTCTGTGGCCTTAACTGAAATTAGTGGCATTTCAGAGTGATCTTGTTAGGTGGTCTGCAGTTTAAAGACCTAAATCCTTGTAATCCCCGCATGCCTCCTTGGCCACTACTCCTTTTGCTCTTGTTCTCTCACTTTCAAAAAAACCCACCCCAAAGTCAGGCTCTGTCTCTCAGATGCAGGCACGTAGCGGACACACAGACACAGACGTAGGCGCGCACTCTCTCATATGCTCCCATTTGCACGTTGTACCTGTAGAACAAATTAATGCTTAGCTACATCTGCTCACTCTACAGGACTGGGCTTGTAAAATGCTCTCTAGAATGCAGACGCACACTGAATATTTTTATTTATTTTCTGAAAAACACCCAGCTGCCAGACTTTCAGTTTGTGATTGCACTTAAAACAAATTCAAATTGAAATTTCAGCCGTAAATCAAATGCCCCAAATTAGTTCCTCTTGTGGGTTTGAACATGCTCTTTGGATTTTAAGGTCAGGAGATATCCGTTTTCACCGTGCTGAAAAGTTTAAAAATATACTACATTTTCAGGGGAAAAAATAAATATGGTTTGCATTATAAAGCAGTACATCAATGTGTGCGTATGCGCGCACACACCAGAGCTGATGAAGCTGGATGCCGTCAGAGCACCTTTGAGGGCTAATAGCACCTAATTGTTACGGAAGGCAGGAACTGTGGTGGCAGTTTAACCAAGGAGACTACAGCAGTGCCCTGAGATCTGATATTTACCCTGTAAGAGAATAAAAGTTTATTCCCTACTCTTCAACTTGAAAAAAATAGTAAAAATTAAATAAACACACAAAATACTTCTCTTGGCAGGCTTTATAACTTTTTTTTAAGAAAAAAGGCATTTACAAGTGGTTTCAAAATGGCTGTGTTACATCTGTCAGCGGGTGAGGGGAACACCCACAAATTGTGTTTTTATCTCTTGAAGTTTTGTTCCACTTGAGCAATAAAAGCCGGATTTGCTGCTGGTTTGTGTGATTGGGGTAATCTGAGCGTTGTATGGCTTTAAAACTTCTGCAGTTGGTTGGGTTTATAAGTTTTGAGAAACTCCTGGGGTAGTGGAGTTCCTGGGTTTTGTTTTACCCTGGCACCAGGGAAGGGTTGATTTGCAAGCACCTGGCACAGACAAGTTCATCTTGGTTCCCTGGCCTGTCCCTCCCAGAAAATGGTTTGGCAGGAACCCCCATTATCTTTGATGTTAATGTCATCAGCAGTTTCTTGGTTACAATGCTATTCTTTCTCGGGGAGTTGAAAGCCTATGCTCAAGTAGGCTCTGAACACACAGGCAGTATTCTCCAGCCTGAACTCCAGACCGACAGCTTAAATCCCCTCTTTTAGGGAATATCCTCCTGCATGAGGGTAATGCTGAGAGGTGTAATGCACTCACAGCTGCTCTCTTGCTCAGGAGAAGTGATAGATGGTGGGAACCTGAAAGTTTGCAGGGGAAAGCTTTCATCTGGCTGGCTCAAAGCAACAGAGGAGGAGGTATGCTGGAGCGCACGTTTTGGATAGGAGCCATTTCAGTGGGAAATGAGCAACTTCTCCCATTCCCTTTGCTAGTGTTGCTGAAAGCTAAGTCCGGATGGCAGCAGTGGGCAGTCCTGCTTCCACTGATCCCTTCCCTAGCCCGGCAGAAATGCCAAGTTGCTCTTGCTCTCAGCAACTGCCGTTGCACAGGACAATGGCCTTGAGCCGCTGTGCGGGCACACGAGGCTATTGGAAGGGAAGCAGATCGTGACAGTGTGAGAGCAAAGACAGGCAGGGGTCTGCTGTGTATCTTTGCCGCTTTTTATCTTATTAACATGTTAGTAAAAACCTTGCCAAAGCAACCTGAGCTGGTTGCTTGTAGAATAATTGCTCATATTGCCTCCTTATAGGTCAGCAGAGGGGGAGTTTAAGTGAGGTAAAACAATAATTGTTCAGAGAGGACAGTCTGTTCATGGGGGGTTGTAACTGTGAACCACTGCAACTGAGGTCCAGTTTTATTGCTTTTACTCCTGCAGAATTAATGGTGGTTTTGTGGGGCAGATGGTTTCTGCTCTGACTCACACAAGCAACAGAATTGTAATATGTTTAATGATAAATTCTTTGTTCTAGATAATAGTGTTGTGTGAGCAGGAAAATACTATGAATTAATTTTGGGATCAGTGGTCTGGAGTGAGGATCGATGTTTCACACTTCTGAGGAGCTCAGCTGACTAGCACTCCATTCAATACAGAGTTGAGGCTCAGGGCTTTGACCTGATACCAAAACCTCTTTGTTAGTTCAGACTCCAGGCTAGCATTCTGCAGCTTGATGGTTCACTGCAGCCAGCTTCACTAGTGCAGAGAGTAGTAGTGGTGCCCATAATCAAGCTGGGGAATGGCTGCAGGTCGTGAAACTGTGCAACTCACTGTGCAGAAGGTCATTTAAGCCAAAAACTCCTGGTTTTGACAGAGATCAGTTGTTGGACTGATAATATTCACAGTTACTGTATTTAATATTGACAGAAATAGTGGGAAGCAGATATGAGATGCTATGGTTCACACTAGGATTAATATTGGGTTATCTAGGGGGAGCAGATTACCCTCATCTTTCCAGGATTATAGATCTTGCTTATGCCTTCTTCCCAATCAGCTGGTTTTTATGAGTGTTTGTATTTTTAGATACATCTTAGCTGTGTTTTCTGTCCTTCAGTGACTCCTATCTACCTTTCCACGTGTGAAAATAAGGAAAGAAATAATTTGATTCACAGCTATTTTCTTCTGTCTAGCCTTGAAAGAAATTGCATTTAATGCTTTTTAACATGACTCATCATGCTGAGGGACCAGCATTTCAGGACACATCACAGATACTAGTGAAGATTGACAAGTTCCAGCTTACTGGAAGAAGGGGCTCAGAGCAATGCAGTAGCTCAGAATCTCTCAGCAGAGAAGTTACAAACCCAACAGTTGGACTCTGAACTCCTTTCCTCTCTGGACATTGGGATTGGCAGATTTGAAAGCTGATTATTACAGATTCAAATATATTTTGGTATAAGGTGGCTTTTGCTAAAGTTTCATCCTGTGTAGCATTTCAGACTTAGTGCACTGTGTCAAAGGCAACATGAGCGTGCAGATACCCAAGGCAGGTAGTGTAGGTCTAGTGTGGGTTTCACTGGTTTAGTATTGTGGAATAATCATGTTTGGGTGCTTGAATGTAACATGAACAAAGCCAACCAGCTGAGCTATTGATCTGCCCCTTCTCTCCACCTTTTCTTAGTGCCTGGCAAGCTGGAATGTATAAAACTGCTCAGCAAAATTTGCAGAGAAAGACTGGGCTGCTGCTCCTGTTTTAGCTGGGGAGCTGAGCAGAGAAGCCACCCTCGCAGTTACCCAGACTGACTGTGGAAAATACAAGACTTGATTCAGGTCCCAATTCTTTATTTATTCAGTTAAGTATTTATTCTGTTGAGGAAATGTAGGGGAAAGCTGTTCTAACAGGAGGTAAAACTGCAAACTTTTTTGCAAACCCAGTCTGACACCTGGCATTTAAGTTTTTCCAGCAAATGGATGTGAGCATAAAAAGGAGTTTTTGAGAAAAGTGCTGAACTGAACCTACTTACAGGATCATGTCACAGAATCATTAGATATTCCAGTGGATACCTTTGTTTTTTACCTGTCATTTAAATTATTTTCTTGCTTTGCTTGTGTTTATGTTGTAGGTGCTGTCTTCAGAACAGTGTTATTTGTCATAATGCTGTGGTAGAGAAGGGTGCAGACATCAAGGACTGTTTGATTGGAAGTGATCAGAGGCTGGAAGCCAAAGGTAAGTTCAAAAGCTGCATTTACTGTGCATTTGTAATAAATTTCAGAATTTTTTCAGAACTCCTGCTTCTTCATGAAGTGCTAGTAAACTGTGGCAGTTCTACAGTGGAGTGTCCTATATTATCAGGATTTGTTTTTCATGGAAAGTACAGCTTCTTGGCATAAATGCAGGGGCTTGCTCCTCTGAAGTTGGCAGCAAAGCTCTGTTCTTATAAAGAACAAGTTTGGGTGCTGAGACAGTCTTTTCCCAGAGACCACAATTAGATCAGCCTGAGGTTGTCCTCAGCAGAAGGAGCCATTATTTTGACTAGTAATCTTTGTCAGTGACAGGCAAAGCAGGCAAATTATTGATCACACAAACATCTTCTCTGTAGATGCTCCCAACCCACAGTGCCAGTATGCTCCCATTCACTTTGCTCCAAGCAAAAGCTCAAGGTGGAACATCATATTAGGAGCTGCTGTGCTCAATATGAAATGCAAGGGCGGCTACGTTCAGATCTGCTTTACTGCCATGAAAGTGCTATTTTGGGGCTTCAGAAAGGATACAGCTACGTGGCCCTCGTTTATACAAAGTTCAGCCAATCCAGTGGGAGTGCGCGTGGTGAGGGCTCAGTGGTAACCGCATGAGTGGAACTGTTGATTTCCTGCCCTAAGAGATAATGGGCAGGAAATGGCTGTTTCAGTGACTGCATCCCAAGCAGAGGCTTTTTAATGAATATTTATGGTTGGGGTTTGGCAGATCCCTGCTCCAGTGTGTGGACTGAGGACAAAAGTGAGTTCCTTTGCAGGCTCCATGTGAAGTTATTTAGTCAGATCAGGATTTATTTGCTTGCTTTGTCTTTGTGGGTGGATTCCCAGTTCTAAGTGTCTTGATACAGAGCAGGGTTTGAACGTAACGTAGTATAGCGTAACCTATTGTCAGCTTTGCATATGACAGATTTTCCTTAAATGGAAACTAAGAGTAAAAAGGACTCTGAAAACAAAGTATTGACCTTGCAGTTGCAAGTCTCTGATACTATAGGTAACACAGTGGTTTCACTGTGGTTTTGGGCTCTGTGTGATTGTGTTTACTCATAGCTTTGCCCATCACACCAGTCTGAATCGGTGTCCTTTGTGGGGTTCATTGCCTCCTGTTGTAGAATCATATAGGTTGGAAAAGTCCTTTTCATATCATCAAGTCCAACCATAAATCTAACACTGCCAAGTCTACCATTAAACTATGTCCCTAAGTGCTGCATCTACACATCTGCATGAATCACCAGGAGAGATGAATTGGGTCACGTTTGGTTGTTAACCTGCAGTGTGAATTATGAGGACACAAGGTGTAGATTTAGCTAGTATTTAGGAAATAGGAATATGTTTGATTTCTTTAGTAGATGATACCAAACAGAAATATCACCCTTTGACCTTGGTCACAATTACTTCAAAAGTATCTTCCAGAGTGCAGATCCTAGTCTGGTTGATTATAGTATGAAAACTGGTCTTTCTTCTTGATTGTCCTTGTCATCCTTGTCTGAATAGTTTTCAGAGTCTGTAAATGTATTTGCAGGGAGAGCAGCAGAGCTGTACCCATGGATCATTTACCTATTCTTGAGAGTCTACTGCTCCCCTCCCCAAAGCTTAAACCACTTTTGGGTTAACTAGAGGCTGGGGGCCCTCTAGTTTGTTTAGAAATGTACAACTGACATTAGCAGAGATATATTCAGGTAGATTATAAATACACCATTATACTGAGCAAGAAAAAATAGTAAAGCCACAGTTCATTTTCCTGCCTCAGTTTCCTAACCATTCTTGAGTTTCTTTGGGCTGGGGGTCAGGTTTGCCTTGGTGGTCTGGGATCTGTCTGAGAAGTTCATGACTTATTTCCTGCACCATGGAGTCATTCCAGCCCAGCATGTCTCTTCTGACCTTGACTGGTCCTGTAGTAAACTGGGTCTTCTCTTTTTCACTGTGAAAGCATGTCATGACTTCCTTTCCCCTGCCCAAGACTTCCTCTATCTTGTGCCAAGCTTTTGGTGTGGCCCTGCAAGTCTGTTTCCATGTTGCCTCCTTCATCAAGACTTTGGCTGTGTCTTTCTGTTTGGTAACTTTTCCTCCTTCAAACTTGAGCCTCCATAGTGGGGTTAAGAAAAAAACTAGTTCTCTTGGGTAGGAGCCACCTTTTCTTGCAAGCTGATCACCCTTCAGCAGAAATAAGCAGTAGCTGCTGGCTGCTGACCCTAGTCTGGGAGTTACACATTCCAGTTTCTGGGAGTAGAAACCTCCTCAGCAAAACTCCATACACCTTCCCAGAAACATTAAAAAAATAAAAATATAGCAGTCCCTTATTCCAGAACATCAGCCAGGATTCATCAAAGGTAGAAATATCCCTGAATCATCCTACACAGTCCCAAGCAGATCCCACAGTTGACTTTGCTGCAGAACTGGCTGTGTGCTCCCTGCTCTACCATATGAGTCCTGGCCACACTGCCCAAGCAGCTTGGGGTACAAGAGTTCTTTGAGCCAGTGGTGCACTGACCTCCTTTCATAAAATTAATTCCAGTCCCATGCAAGGAGGATGGCAGGAGAACAGCTACCACAAATGATAGGCAAACGTAACTTAAACCAGCTCTCATCCTTCTCCTTCTGCAGAATAATATGGGTGTATTTAGGGTGGTCCAAATGGTACAGCTGGGAGTAATGGGATTGAATTAAACACAATTTAGGTTGGCTATCTGGAGCATTTTCCTAACGATGTGGTCTGGTAGGCTGTGGGATAATCTCCCTGGGGACATGGTGGGAGACCTCATCACTTAATAATGGGCTTGGCAAATCTCTGGACACCTAAACAGATGGAATACTCCAACATTGGTTACAGGGGTAGAGCAGAGGCAACCTGGTACTTTGAAATGAAAAAGAAAATTGGAGACACAGGAGTGCAGGTAACTGTCAGCAGTGTTGTCCCAGTCCAGCATTGACTTCAGCCCTGTCACAGAACTGGCCAGAGACAGTGTTTTTAAATGTCTTTGTTGAAGTCAAAGTATGGTGTTTTATTTAACTTCTGGATTTGCAAGCCATGCCTCCTGAGAGCCCTACTATTCACCTACTGGTTTTATTACCATGCCTTGGAAGCATCCACTTTCCTTCCTCTTTGATACTTAAAGGAATTTGCTAGCAGAGAATTAACAGATGGATTTTGTCAAAGCTACCTCACCAGGTAGCAGTTTGAAAAACATGTTGGTACCTAAGAAAAAGGCAGTAATTTTTAGAGGAATAGGAAATGGCAGACAGCATTCTGAAAGAACGTCATTGCACTGAGCATTCAATCACTGTTTTGAAGACAGTTATTAAGATTACACTGCAGCCTTTTTGATAAACCTGGTTTTAAAGAGGAGCTCAAAATCAGCATGTGCTCAGTGAAGTAGGATTAGAGAGAGGGATTGCTGGTGATGGGCCAGTCAAGGAGTCAGATGAGCCTGGAGTCACTAAGTACAGCTCCCAAAGGAGTCTCTCAGCCACATTCAGCCAGGAGAACCTAACGCATCTGGTATTGGTTAGCCAGGAACAAGCATATATGGTAAAGCAGCCTAACCCTTCTTCAAGGTAAAGTGGCCTAACCTTTCTTCAAAGCAACACCAAGAACAGAGACAGTAAACACACAAAGTATAAAACTAGCAAAATTTGTATAAAATTCACCACCTTATCCCTTGCTTTATCTCTGTTGTCATTTGGGCAGGGATGTTTTATTTGCATATTTACTGCCAGCATCAAACATGGGGCTCCAACTAGATCTATGTCCTACCTGCACCAGGCTCATCCCAATCCTACCCTTCTCTTTGGTTCTTTTCTTAGTCTTTCTCCCATAGAGATTCTTGTTTTTCTCTCTTACTCAGTTATTTCCAGACACCCATCTGAGACCTCCTCTGGTGTGACCATAGCTGTTGTTTCCAGTCCCCTTGCCTAACAGTCCCATGCTCCTTTTTTCATCTGGCACTCATTCCCTGACTGCTTTCAGTTGGATTACATCCCTTTCTCTCATGCCCGGGCAGGCTCATGCTGGGCACAGGAGGGGAGTGGTTCTGTACAGAGTGCTCCACTGGTCCATTCAGCTTGGAGGAAGCCCTGCCTTCCTCCTGCATCTCCATGGTCAAGAATGCTCACTGAAGTCTCTGGAGCTATTAGCTGCCCTCCTGAGAACATGTGCAAACTTCAGAGTTTTTTCAAAGGCTTATCACGTAGCCAAAACTGTGTGGTTTCTCACAAGAAAAGTAAAAGGCTCATATCCAGTAAGGGCTGGCTCCCGTTTCAAATCATTTTCCAAGTCCTTTTCCAAGCTTGGAATCCCAAGACTTCTCAATGAAACAGAATAAAATCGTTTTATTTTAATGAGGGCCAAAGAGCACATTTTACTCTAATGTTATCCTCTGAAGGCAGGTACATTTTGTGAAACCTCCACATGTGACTGGGTCCCTGCTTGTGAGGTGGCTTCACATGAGCCAAGATTTAACAGGATAGGGACAGAAAGGAACTGAGAGACTTTCTGATGCTCTCACTGCATTCAAGTAAGGGATGAGCATCTGCTCTTGCAACCTCCTGGTACAGTCTTCAGGAACTGAAAACACTTAGCACGACACAGGGTTGGGATCAGAAAGCATGCTGCTGTGCAGATGGGAGTTACGAAAGCTCATGAAGAACAGACACAGACTAAACAGTGCACACATGTATATTGTGCACAAGGGTGCAAAATGAGCTGGAGGTGATGTAGGAATGGTGTGAATTTATAGCAAAACTGAGAGATTGGTAAGATTTCTCCCTGAATTAGTTTAACTACTGAATGTCCGTGACAAAGATATTGCTGGCAGTTAAAACAGGCTTCTCTTAAATAGTTGACATTTTTGTTTCAGAGACTACACAGTGACTATATTGCTAACTAATCCTAATAAGCCTCCTTTCCAAGTTGTATAAAAATGGTTTATGAGTTCTGGCCTTAGCAGTGGCGTAAAACTTCCCTAGAATATCCATCCAGTGATGCTTCGTCCTCCCTTCTGCCGCTGGGGACTGTCACACTTGTGCATGTTGTCATTCCCAGCCAGGGAAGTTCAGGCTTCCTGAGTGAGCAGGTTAAATGTGCTGCCACATTCGCAGCATGCTGATATGAAGTCTACCCATAAGGCAGCAGTTCATAACCTTGTGGAAATATTTTTACATGCTCCACACAGAGAAAATAACCACTTCTGCTCTGCTAGAGCTCAGCCACATGAAAGAGCCAGGAAGAACACCCCAGTGGATGCTGAGAAAGGAAGAGGACTTGTGTCCAGTGCTGCAGGCAAATATGGCACCTCTGCCATCATATGAGGAAGTTAAGACGTGGGCAATCAGACTGCTGTTTTGAGATGCCTGCTTGCATTTGCTGTGAGGGGGTGATAGCCCAAGGGAGCACACTGATGGATATAATCCAATCCCTTTTCACACACTTTGCTAGGACTCTGTCCCAGTACAAGGACTTCAAGCATGTCCCCCTCCCCAAGGAGCTTGCTATCTTAGGTGCATCCCTGGGTCTCCTTTTCCCTTTACTAACTTTTCTTCTAAGACCCTGACTGATCACTTTCCCATACATCTCTCTCCTGTTCCTTCACTCCCTCAGTCTATCTGCTCCTAGCCACAGGAAAGCCATCTCTTATTGGGCACTGAATCACTGTTACCTTTGCACTCTCAAGAACACATCCATTCCCCAGAAGGATTTGAAAGCAAAGGGATTAATTCTGGTTGAACTATGAAAAGATCTCAGCTGAACCATGGGGCCACCAGCACTGAGAACTGGTGATTGTTGGATGTAAGGCAGAAGTAAGATCTTTACTGCCTGCCTGTTCTGTGGGCTGGAGGCCCCAGCTATGGGCCAGAACTGATCTGCCTGAAGCTACCACCAACCCCTGGGGTGTGCTGCACATCCCACCCTGGGAGCAGCTGGAACATGCAGCTCATGGGAATCATCACTGCTGGGGACCCATGGGCTCAACTGATGCCTGCACAGTGGGACTAGCCTGGCACTTGGGAGAAATTGTGAGACACACCTGGCCTTTGGGGCCACAGTGTGGTCACCCTGGTCTCCAGTCATCATGTAAGTAAAATTTGGCTGAGGAGAGAACAGGCCTTGACTGGAAAGTCCCACTGCTCTGTAAACACAAACAAATCAGCTCCCATCACCTGCTTCCCTTCTTTATCTGTACATGTAATTTAAAACACCCTCCAGCCTCCCAAAGTCAAGCTTCAGCTGCTTCCCATCCCCTTAAGCCCCTTTAGTTCCTCTCCCCCCGCCTAACCTGGCTGCTTTTCCAGAGCCAACCATCACTGCAGAGACAAGTTGCTCTTCTCTCCCACTCTCTGATCCTTTCTGTCCTGGGTGAATGTGGTGGGAACCACCCACAGCGTGTTTTCGTGCATGCGTTTCTGCAGCCACCCCTCCCCCCCGCCTAGTTTTTTAAGTTAAACTATCTCTTGCTTTAAAGAGAGCAAATACACAGCAGTGGCTTTCATCACTGCTGTATAATAGAGCAGTAATTCTGTGCCAGGGACTGTTTTCTATTTTATTTTAAAGGGTTTATAAAACAGTGTATGTAATTGAGTGAGTAAACTGAACGTTTTCTGGAGCCCCTGAGGGCTGAAACTTCGTGGTGGTCCTGGGCCTAGGCCCTAACCCTTTTTTTTTCCTCTTTTTTTTCCTCCCTTTCCCCTCCTTCCCCTCCTCCTTTACAACCCAGCGTTGCCACCAGCAGCAGCAGCAGCAATCTGTCTGGGGCTAATTGAGCAAACAACAAGGAGATGCTTTCACATGGCTTTTAAAGGAATGCTCCGGCATCCCCTTTCTGTGAGCAGCTTGGCAGGAACCTGCCAGGAAGGCTGGGGAGCGCTGGGTCCCCGGCCCCCAGCCTGCTGGTGGGGTTTGTGCTGGGCTGCACAGTCATTTCCGCCCCTCTGTTTATTTGCATTACAATTTGTTTTTAGCCAAGCACCAAAAGCTGCTCTGCTCTCTAGCTCGCCTTGTGCGTATGTTTTTAAGGGGCTAGTGTACAGTATATGTAAACAAATGTCTTCCCAAGCAGGAACGCATATATAACGAGTGACAGGTTTTTGATTTACACTCAGTAAAGTCTCCGTGGACACTTGGTTCAAGCACCCAGGCTGACTTCAGACTGGGCTGCGTCAGCAAGTTGAAGCAAAGTGCTAATCAGGAGGTTGAATGTGTTGATCAGCTCTGGATTTGCTTAGCACCAGATGCTCCCAATCTGAGAAGATCTAGTTGAACATGATTTGAGGTTGAGGAGTCCAACTCTTAAGGCTTTCTCAAAGTCCTTTCTCTAATCCGTCTTCTTTCTCTGTGGGCTGAATGCATCTGTAACCCTGCCAGTGTCAGATAAAAGGCAGCCTGGTAAGAAATCCCTAATGGGGAGCTGGGGAAGTAGAAAGGGAGCTGAACAGCAAAGCATGTGAGGTACTTCTCCCTCCTCCCCCAGAGTTTCAGGCAGAGTTTCTGCAGGAGCTGAGCTTGCTGGTACCAGCCAGAGCCACTGGCAACTGGCAGCCACGTCTGATAATGAAACGCTATCCACAGCTCAGCTCTCTGGCACACACACTGAGTCTGAATTCCCTTCGCTCCACAAGAAGGGCTTTGGGAATGGAAGAGGGAAGCAGGGTGAATCCTTATCTGCCTATCACATCCCCTTGGGGTGCGGAACGGGGCTTTGTTTCTAGCAAACCCGTTCCCTTTATCATTTGAAAACTTTCTCGCAGATTTTAGACAGGCAGATTCATGTATTTTCTTTAAGCCTTACAAGAAGAAATCAGTTTGGTGATTTCATATGAGTCTGAGGTAGCAGTGACATACCATGTGTGCCCACTTTAGGGAATCTGGGCCACAGGGATGAAGGAAGAGATGAAACAGGCAGAGGGATGAGAGATGAGGGAATGCAGGCTCCAATTTCCCATGTGGCTTTGGCTGATTAAGCTCCCTAAACTCACTGCTGCCTCGGTTTCCCCATCTGTAAAACAGGAATTCTCTTACTCACACATTCTCAAAAAGCATTTTGAACTCATCAGGTGTAAAATACAAGACACGATAAGGCTGCTGCATGCATGTCAGTGCAAAATACAAATAATTGGTACCACCTCTGCAGCAAGGTATGTGACAGGACCCATCCCAGTTCTGCACATTTAGGACTGTGGAGGATGCTGTCTGAAATGAAGCAAGAAGTTCTTTATTAAAAAGTATTCCTACAGATAACCTATATATAGAACCATAAATTGACATGGCTCTCTATAAGCCTAGATGAAGGCATGTTTAATCTGCAGAGGCATAATGTAATTACTCTCACTGGATGGTAGCCAGGGTCTTATTCACATCATAGAAATCAACATGATAGGTAGTCTGCTTGGAGGAGGTTCAGGAATGGAGTCACAGGAGTTGCTACAGGGCCTGTTGAGATATATTGGGAAAGTTGTTGGGGGAGAGGAATGTTATAGCAAGAAATGCTGCAGGTTGGATTTGAGGTACCTTGGCAAGGCTGTGTGGGGTCCAGGACGGGAGGAGAGAGGTGCTGAAGGCTGGACTTGGGGCTATTGGCAAGAGCTGTGCTGGAGAAGTTGTGTGGTGCTACCTACATCATGCTTGCACCTGGCACTTGTACAGTCAGCCCCTCATTTTCGTGAGCATTGCATCCACCTCTGATCATCATGCCCAAAGTGCTGGAGATTGAGCTCTAGGATGTTACTGTGAGGCTCCAGGACTAATTATCAGTTGACAATAAATACCCTGAGCAAAGAGCTAAATGTCTCGATCCGATGCTGCAGGTGAGAAGCAGCCCCTTGGTCTCCTTATTTTAGCCTTCACAAAGAGTCTGAAAGGAAGTGGTGTGGCTCACCCATTCTGTCCCTCAGGCTGAGAAGATTGCATATGATCCATGATTGTGGGGTTGAGGTTGTAGTGAGAAATTATCTTGCCACAGTGCAAAACACCTTGAAGTTCATAGAGCAGAANGCTGAGAAGATTGCATATGATCCATGATTGTGGGGTTGAGGTTGTAGTGAGAAATTATCTTGCCACAGTGCAAAACACCTTGAAGTTCATAGAGCAGAATTTGATCAAACCTTTACTGGAGCAATACTTTGCAGGGTACAGAGGTTGCATCTTGAATTTTAAACCAAGAGAAGCACCATTTTGGCCCAGCCACTCTGGTGATTGCCAGAAATTTCTTCCCTTAGCTAAAGGTGGCATATTTGTTGTTTTGCAGCAGTCTTGCAAGATCCTCTTCCCTGAGGGGAGGAGTTTTAGGTGGGTAAATAAAACACAACTCATCATTTCCATCACCCTTGGCTATCTACCCGCACTACTGTGTAAGGTGTGGGAGACACCAGAGCCTCCATTGGTGTATCCCAGCCCCTCACAGGTCTTGACACTTTACCCCAGGCTCCAGAGCCAATTGTTATTCCTAATTGCAGGAGGTAAGATGAAGAGCCTAGGGGCATGGGACACACCACCTGAGCTCTACCTGAATAGGTGTCCAGCTCCTGGAGAGCAGTTTAGATTCACCACCTCCCCCACAGTACCCTGAGGACACCCACTTTGAGCACACCAGCTTTGTGTCATGCTCTGAGGCCACATGGTTGGGTTTTTTAGGCACTGGGCTTTCAGTTGCATGTTTTTATTATTTTGGCTTTAGATCCTTTATTTGCAGTCCTTCCCTGACAAGCTGATTTTGCATTTTAAAGGGAAGGCTCTTTCAGTACAGTGCATTAACAGTGCTGGGGCAGGGATTGGCACATTAATGTGTCCACTGGGGCTGTGCAAAGCTCCTGGGAACAGGCAAAGGAGTGACCTTGCAAAAATTGCCCCTCCAACAAATTTTCTCCACAAGAGAGTCAGGTTTAAATT
>VZUA01107757.1:11574-66332 GCA_013401035.1 Horornis vulcanius
AAAAAGGGAGCAGGAGTTGATCACCTCTTGCCGTTTTCCCAAGAGCAAAATTAACAAGATAAGCTGTTATTAGCTGTCAGGTATTATCTAAAGCCCAAATATTCTGAGCCCTGGGTAGACCTGAGGAAAACTTGTGCTTTTGTGGCAAGCTGTAAAAATAAGTATTCCTATTTGTATTATATAAAGAGTTAAGTTTGAGATCTTTTTTCTCTCTGGGAAACTTTCTTGGTGGAGAAAGGTGGTATTGGAGGGAGCTTGGTGCATTTATCATGCTGAAATGAGGAGCTAGAGAAGGAATACATTTGAACTGATCATCTAAAATTCCAGATTCACTGTCCTGATTTTGAATGTTGACTGAAAGCATCTTGGTTTTCCAGACTGCTGCCTTTTCCCTTACTGTCACCTCTGTGTTAGAATTCATATAGAATTTCCAGTTCTATTTTACTGGTGAAATACTTTCAGTGTTGTGGTTTTGTGTTTTTTTGATGATTTTGGGTTGGGTTTTTTTCCTAGCTGCTGCATTGTTTTAGACAGAATAATTCCAGGGGCCAGCAGATGAATGGTGTGTGTTGTACACATTTCTCAAGGTGTTCCAGATTCCCTCTTTAAACAAGCATGTGCTTGTGTGCAGTTGTGCTCGTGGAGCTTTGTGGTTGATGTCTATAAGTTATTCCACTTGATGATGAATATATGGATTCACTGCTGGAATTAGCGGAGTGTGTGGATCAGGGAAGTCAAGGCAGGAGGGGAATCTGCGGGGAAAACCCAATTGAGTGGCTTACCTGAGACTTCTGAAGTAAGTTCCTTAATTTCTCTGTGTTTTCTCTTTCGCTGCAAGGTTTTTCTTTGTTTGTACGTGTTTAATTAGTATCTCAAAAGCATATGCAAACGAGCTGTCTGGCTAAAGATTTTGGAGCACCCGGGAGTGGATGAAAGTGGTTGAGGAATACAAAGGAGCACCTACAGGGAAAACGTGCTCCTACCTCCTGTCCCTTGGTTGCCAACAAGCCAAACTCCAACCTGGCTCTGCTGAAGCTAAATCAAAAACTTTTTGTGGCCAGGCTTTCACCTGGGGTTAAAACAGGTATTTGACCAAGGTCCAACTCTTCAGTTGGTTGTGGAGTGTCCCACAGAGATTGTCGAGCAGCTTGGTGGGATGTGCCCATAGCCTGAATTATACTGTGGGATCACTCCCAGCAGGAACTGCTAAATCTGGCCCTTAGGAAAACTGTCACTCTGTATGTTCCACATAGGTTCTCCCACTCCCTTACTGTCAGAAAATGCTGAATTAGAAAGCTGTTATAAGATCCAGCTTTGTTAGAGAAATGTATCAAGATAACGGGGAATTCAGGGCTTGATTCACCGGATGGGAGTGGATGAATGGTGTCTGTCTTCTGTGCATGAATTACAATTGACTTTATTATGATGTCCTCAATGTATTCGTTATTTGAGCTGATTTCCTGATTCATTCTTTGTCAGTGGACTGGCTGCCAGCACTTCATTGTGAGTTTCCAACATTTAAAATTTCAGCTCTTTGTAATGGGTATCCAAGTCACATGGCCTTCTTCTTTTTCCTGGTTGGAAAAGGGAGTGATGCAAATACTAAAAATGAACTTGAATTTAAAATTCACTTTTTAAAACACCTTTAAAGTACATTATTTTTAGGCAGAACTTGTCTCAGTGCAACAGTCTCAAAACCTGTTCCTTTTCCTTGTCCTGATCGAGCAACATACCAAAGTCGTGAGTGGCACGCAGGTTTTTTGCTCTGGTATTTGCACAGATTGATGTGTAGGAGCTCACTTGCAGACTCAGGTTGGAAAACAACTTGAATGCAGTGAAACAGAATATTCACAGGCTTATTTGCAGCTTTCTCTCACTTCTAATAATAAGTGTAAGTGTGGATCACTTGAGCTGTCTCGCCGTTCCCAGCTCTCTGCAAGTTCTTCAGGGATTTATTTCTCTCTCTGTCTCTAGGGCTGCCTGTTGGAAAACAGGAGACTCTCAGGCTAAATTCACCTTGCATACATACAGTATTGATCTCTTATCAAGTTGTGACTCAAGACCAAATGCAACCCACACTCCAGTTACTTGACCCTCTGGGATTCTGCCTCCCTCTGAGCAGCACAGTTCTGTGGGCTGACAGTGCTGGACGTTCCCAGGATATTCTCTTTTCCTCAGGTTTCTCTTCTCCTTGCTGTAGATTTATGCACAGGTAGAATTTCTAGGCATAAAACATGTGATGTAAAGATGAAATGGATGTTGACCTCTTTAGTGTTTGTATCAGCATCCTGAGATATGAGTTCACCCTTATTTTCTTACTCTGGCCCTTCCTTCATTGGTCAGGTGCTAAGTCTGTCTGTCCATAGACTTACTGTAGAGTAAGACCTTAGGATCTGAAACACTTCAGGATGAATTACTACATTCCCAGTCTTTCATTCCTCCATTTATGGGTCAGCAATAACATGAAATGGTGTTTGTGTGAAGTGGGATGCATAAAGTTTTGCCCAGTTCCTGATTTTGGCATAGAAATTGAAATGCAAGGAACCCTTAACAGAATTAAAGAGTTGGTAACGCTTTTCTGCTGCATGTGTGTAATTGTCACTTGAATTGGATGGAGAGTTTTGATTTCCAGAGCCATAAAACCAGTAGTTTGAGCATTTCCAGCCTCAATTAGTGGAAAGTTGACTGAGGGAGCAAGTTCATGCATCCGTGTCTCACCTTCCTGTCACTGGTCGTGGTACTTTGGGAAGCTCTGAGGCAGAGAACAGGTTGAGGCTCTGAAGATGACTGTGATAGTCAGTGGTGCTATGAAGCACAATATGAATGCTCTGGGCATTACCCATGCATGTTAATTCTGGGATCTCCTGCCCCATTAGTGTCTTGTGGAATGTCAGCATATCCTGGGAGTCAGGAATTAACCCCATGTCCAGATAGAGTGGTGACTGAATAAAGCAAAGCTTTTGTGTGTGCACTTCACGAGGAGTCACTCACTGACCATTTTCATTAATAGGCAACACTTTTCCATCAACAAGGGCAAAGCAAGCAAGTTTTGATTAGAAAAATTATCAGAGGATGAAATAAATAATTTAGAATATATGTTCATGATGGTTTCCTTGACATGTCAGAATAATCATTGCTGGTTTTTTTTCTTGGTATTCAGAAAGCTGGAGAAGAAAAGAAGTGAGGAGACAAAGCCTCTCAGAAGGGTTTTGCACTTGAAGTGTAGATACTATTATCAATCCCGATTTCATGGGGTGTTCCTCAGTCCTTGTTTCTGAGGGACACAGGGCTGAAGCCTATCTCCAGTAATTTCTGTCCCTAATACTGATTTATTATTTCATATATAGATAGAGATTTAAAATTCCTTCCTGCACAAGCTCTCGCTGCTATGATGAAAGTCTCAGTTTCAGAGTAGTCGCAGCTTCAGGATTCCCTCTCCTTCGAAGATTTTTCTTCTCTTTCTACTCTAACTGGTCCTACTTGTCTCAGTGTAAATATTCAGCTGAACTCTTTCTATAAACGAAGGAAAGAAATCCATGACAAAGCTCTCTCAGCACCTTTTTTTATTTTTTTTAATAACAATACGGGTAATTATCTTTTAAATCTGCTGAACAATTAAAGACATTCCCATAAACAGCCCAGGCACTCCTCCAGCCCCCGTGCATTAACAGCATCATGCAGCACCTTACGTGAGCAACACAGCTCCCAAAAATGTGCAGTTTGGCCCAACAGACCAATTGGTAAAAATCCTGTATTCCTTTTCTTGCTGAATGTGGCTTTCTGAGCAATTTCAGAGAGGAGATCGTTTGCTCAAACAGCTTTCTGAAGTGGCTCTCAGGGAGGAGAAAATCCTTACATTTGCTAGATAATGCAAGGACTAACTCAACCAGCCCTGTCCACTATGCAGATGGAGAAAGTGAGGCATAAAAGGACTTTTTCTTCAAGTTCCAGCAGTGAGCTGGTGGCAGAGGAGGGAGGGAAGCCCAGATGCAGGGAGCCATGTGCTGCAGCCTCCAGTCTCTCCCGGCTGCTCCAACTGCAGCATTTCGCTTCAGCCAGGAAATGCTGGCCCTACGTGCCACATTTTATAATATATATAGAAAGTGTGTACATTTATACATATAACTTAAAAGGTAGGTGGATTTTTTTTTTCTATGTTAAATTTATAGGTAATTTACATAACTAATTTGTAAGCCAAAGTGTAAATGATGCTCAGCTGAAGTGACCATTTTGACAAGCAAGTGCAAACATTGTCAGAACATTGGCAGATCTGCTTTGGACAAGACTGAGCTTGACAGCTTTTTCTGTGTTCATCTGGATTTTCTTGGGGGGCAGCAAGGGGGAGTGTGTTTTGTTTTCTTTTAAGAGCTACTTAAGATTATAGCATTATAGTTGTCTGTTTTTTTAAATTTTCCATCAAGCGATGTCATTTAAGATATTAAAAAAGCTGGCATGAAAACCAGAAAGCTGTGGGGGCTTTTTTCCTGTGCTTTTTGTGCCCAATACTGTTTAAACAAAACTATTGTGAAGCGTGGAATGCTCTCAACCATTTGACATAATAATTCAGCTCTGGTTAAAGATGATGACTTAAAGAAAGCTTGCACGACCCCTTACACCAATGTTAGATAGGGATTACAGGGATTGGGAGTGGGGAGATCAACACTTTAAAATCCCAGAAATATGCAAGGTAATTTTGTTTTGGTTTTTTTTTTTAATCTTAGAATACTAAAATTGAGGATTTGAATGGCTTTATTATTTTGGAAACTGTAAAAGCCTACAACTTGACATAAAGCCCACAGAAAACTCATAGTGCTGTTAATTTCTATTTTTTTTAGGCCAGTGGATCAGTTTCTTTGTTTCCATCCTTCTCACATATTACTCAATTTGGACAAAGTCTCCTGTCTTTAGCTCTCATCCAGTACTCCAGGGACATGGTGGGAATCTCTCCTGCAGCTTTGCAGTGAACTCTGGAAATTTGGGGTTTCACAATGTCTGCCCCAGCACAGGCCAGCTTACACTGATATACAAGAAACGCTGGAAGAAAACTATTTTATTTCTGTANAGGCAAGTTAGTTTTGGACATTTAGTGGCAAGTAGCAAGCTGGGGTTATCCAAGGTTAGAAAAACATGATTTTCCCATTCTTACCTTGCCCAACAAGTGTGATGTCTCTAGTTCTAGTGGCTTTTTAACTTCAAAATATACAAAAGGACAGGTTATAATTTTGCCTGTGGACCATTATTTATCATTGTTCTTCTGAATGATCTCCATCTGCTTTAATAAAAAGAATATTTAAGAAACCATAAAGAAAGCTAACCCAATTCTCTTTTAATGCAGCGTGTAATTAAATCTTTATTGAGATTTGAGAGCTGTGCAACCACAAAAGAAAAGAAAACAAAACAAAAAACGAGGAGTGATCGTGTCTTTATATCCAGACACATATTGGGAAAAATCTTTGCAAGACAATGTTCTGTATTAGGAGAGGTAAAAGATTGTGACTATTCCACAAGTCTGTCCTGCATATATTAGAATTGCATGTGGCAGGATTATGAAAGTGCACAGTTCCCTTATGGGCAGGAAGATTTCTCTGTCATTTACCTAAACACCCTTGCCTGCAAAATGAATGCCTGGATATTCCTGGTCTCCTTCAGCCAACGTGAGAATCAGAAGAGAAAATCAACACAGTTAAATTTTCTGCAGGTATTTGCAGTGGACACAGCCTGTTCCCAGTTGGATGAGCTTCCCAGCCCATCCCTCCGTGCTTTATTTTGGGAATGGCCAAGCTGAGGTTCAGGCTGTGGCTGGAGCACGTGAGCAGCCTCATCCCACGGGCTCCCTCCAACTTCCCACCAGAATTCCCACCCTATGGAGATCCTAGCAAGTGGTTCCTGCTCAGAAATCCCAGCTTTCCCACTTTAGCTCCAGGTTTTGCTGGAATGCACACCTGAATGCGCCCTATCAATTAACCCCCACTTAGAACATGTAAAATTTCACCACTGGCTCTGCTGATTTGCACCCAGCAATGGGGATTATTAATCCTCTTCACACTGAATAAGGTGCCCAGAACTGAAGTATCGTTAGTTTCATCACAGAGGTGTCATAGATGATAAATATTTTGGATAATAGAGACAAGCTCATGCTTTCAGTAGCGATTTTTTTACAGTTATGAAACTTGTAGAACAGAAATCTTCCCTTTTACTGCCCTAAGAGTTCACTGAGAAATGGGAGAAACCCACCTCTCCAGAACTGAAGTTATCTTGTATTTTTGCTAACGTATATAATTACTGATGTGGGTGTTCCCACATCTTAGAATGGAAAAAGTGCTTGCCAAGATTGAAAAACCATAGTAAGCAATATAAATGATTTCTCTCACACACCAGTGTTTCTTGCTGAGACAAGTGAACTGGAACTGTCTTTAAAACCATATAATTATACTCCTATATATCATTTATTAAATCAGATTTCCCCCACCCTCTTTTCTTTCAAGTCACTTCTGAAAAACCTTGTATTCCGAGCGGTCTGAGAGCTGGGGTCCTCCACTGGAAGAGCACTTTCTTAAAAATGAAACCCTACAAAAATGCAAAGAGCGCATCTGGACCCATGTGATGCCTTGTCCCTGTGCCACCACTGCTCCTTGTTTTGATCTCTGCCACAGCTTTGGTGTCACGCAAGTCTGGAGGGCCCAGATATGAGGTGATGTCATTTGGGGACTACCCCAGTCATCCATGGAGCTTTTTGGCCATCCAGCCTGGTTTCCTTCATGGCACAGGCCATGTAATTCCACCTCTCCCTTCTCACTCATGCCCAGAGCTGCCTGTTCAGGTAATCCACGGGCTGTAGAAAGCTGCTTGTGGATTTCCTTATTTCACACTCATTTCTATGCTGTTGAAAATACAAAGAAGCTGACCCAGTGTTTTCACACCCCTGCAATAGAAGGACTATTAATGATTTTTCCAGAGCACACAGATTGTGTATGCAAAGGTCCAGTACGCAAATCCTGACTTGTTTATGCCTCAGGTTGTGCATACAAAAAGCTGTTTAACTTGGAGCCAATATCTCTCTCTTTCCAGCACCCACACCTCCCTCAACCCACCTCCTCCGAGAGAGCCTGGGGAAAAGACTTTACAGCACACTCCAGCAGGCTGGGGAGCAAGGCTGGCTTGGACAAAGGGACCATCTGAATATGAATTGCTGCCTTTGCCATTCTAATCCAAGCAGAGGTTCCAGGGATTGGCCTGTGAGCAGGGTCCTACCTTGGGAAGCTTTTCTTTGTGTGAGGGGATGTGGGGACTGTTGCTGTTGAATTTGTGGGGTAGGTGGTGCCACTCAAGTCCTCAGAGATTTCCTCAGTTCATCCTGTAAAATGCTAACTAAGATGTGGTGGCATCTTCTGGAACTTTCACTTTGTAGCTCGAGAGTTTCAGGGTTTCTCAGAACTGTTGTTGTATTCTGAGGCCATTTCACTGCAGATCACAGAGTCTGGACAGGGTTTTTTCAGTTTTAGATGTTAATTCATGTGAGCAAGTGTTGCAGTTTTGGTTTATTGTGCTCATTTTTTCCTTTGGTCATTCTGTTGCTAACAGTCACTGAGAAAGGAAAGGTGGATATTAATGGTTTGATATATCAAGGGAAGAAATTCGTTTGCCACTCACAAGATGTGCATATGATGAAGATGCATTAGATTTCAGTCAAAATTTCCCATCAATCTTTTCTTTTTCTATTGTTTCTCCTCTTCCACCTATCGTTCTCTTCTATCCTAGGCTGGCTGTGTTTTGTTTGGGGCTTTTTTGCCACTCTTTGCTTTTACTTCTTTTCTGTTCAATCCTTTTGAAGTCTTGTCAAGCAATGCTCCAGTTCTGCTTGAACTCTCTGGTCTTCCAGGATGAGAACAGAGCTCCAGCAATTCCCATGTGGTGCTGCTCTCTCCAAGATTCCTAAGTTCTAACTCATGTATTTAAGCAGATTTTTTTTCCTTGGGGCTTAATTAATTTATTTAATAGTTCTCCTTTTTTGTGCTGGTCAGTTTGCTTTTAGAAAATACAATATGAAGTAGAAAAAAAAAAACATTATTTGAAGGAAGACATGAGAAGTATGAGAGTTATTTATGCTGATTGCTATTTGGTGACTACTTGAAAACTGTGATACTCAGGGCTATCCTTGTTAAGGAAATATTAATTCTCTTTAATAAAAGGTACAAACCTTACAAAAAATAAAGAAAACAAACCTGACCAAAAGCAAAACAAACATGCACTGGGTGTTCTGCTCATGACCTACCATGAGCACAAATCTGCTGAACTTACAGCAATGTTTGTCATAGGAAAACTTATAACATATTGTCCTTTTATTGCATTTTATGCCTTTTATTAGCTTGCAAATCTAATTAGGAAGCCAACTGGCACCCAGTAAGCAGTGACGGAAGCAGCACCACCTATTCTTGTGGCAGCTTTGGTTTGGCTTTATGGGTGGTCTTTGTTCCTAAAGGCTTATATGAATACCACATATTAGCTGAGCTGGTTCCCCCTTGATGTCTGTGTTGTATTGTACACATGTTGTCACTGTTTGACACTTAAACAATCCAGATTCTTACCCAGCCCATATTTAGTGCCATAATAAACTTCTGAGCATATGTTTTTGAGAGCAACAGTAACATCCATCACCCCAACGTGACAGATAAATAAGCACTACTGCAGAGTGTCCACGTCTTCAGAGGGCAGAGCTGGCCTGCAAGGTGTGTGCCGAGGGGATGTGGTCATCTGCCTTGCCCTCACTGAGCTTTTTTTCTTCTCCTTGTTTCAGTGAATCAAAACAGTTTCTGAAGAGACCCCAAAAGTTCACCCTGTCCATGTGAAAAGCACGTTGTTCCAAAACTCTCCTAGGGAAACATTTCCTGTTTGGGGCTTTGGCTTGACACACAGTAGATGTAAGGCATAAAGCATTCCTCTTGCCTCTTCATCCCAATCCCTCTGTCTTGCAGTGAGGAGCTCTGTGGAGGCCTGCTCTGGAGCCCTGGCAGATGTGATGGGGATGTTCGAGCCCTTCCTGCTCCCGTGAGTCTCCTCTTGCTTGTGCAAAATTCCTGTATTTGAGTGGTTTTGTTCCTACAGAGGAGGAGGGCTTTTTGTGGGATTTGTTTGGGTGTTTTTGGTTGCTGCTGTTGCTTGGGTTTTTTTTTTTTTTGAGGTGGTTTTGTAGAGCAGAAGAGAGAATCACACACGAGGAGCTGCAGGATTTGTGTTGTGCCTTGCGCTCTCTGAGCAAGACCAGAGGCTGACAAAGACTGATGGCAGCACAAAAGGTTTAAAGTGTGGTCATGTCTTGTCTTAGCTGGGTAAACACATTCAGTGAGAGCTTTGTCTGAACAAGGACAGAGAGGTTGAGCCTTGAACAAGGAAATAATTTATGTAAGTTTTAATGAATATTTAATGTGGAATGTTAATTATAAAAAAAGAGGGTATGTATTTTGATGTCGTGCCTTTAAGTGTCAGACCATGCAGTGTCTCCCTGGCCTGAGATCAGCTTGCTAATTACAGATGCGTATCAGTCCAGTGAGAGTACCCTCCCCTCATACCAGTATCTCTTCAAAGAAGAAGGTGTTGTAGATGAAACAGAGAAAATATCTTTTAAACCAATATACGAGAACCATCTCCCTATTGATCAATATTGCTGAACACAAGAGATGATAGTTATTAATAGAAGATAAACTAGAAATTTCCTAGTGCCAGTTGTTTGTAAGATAAACATAATTCTTAATATTTTATTATTATATGAAAATGTAAGAAGTTTTTTGGGCTGAAGTAGTTATTTTCTGAAGATAAGTGGCATTTCTGTGGAAGCCTTTTTGTTCTGTACCTGTACACCCTTCCATCCTCTTGGACCACTTGGAAGGAGACCCCTGCAAACTATTCCCACCTCCCATGAGGGGACAGTGGGGTGGTTGTGCAGACAAGGGGCAGCAGAGGTAGATGAGGCTTCTACCACAGTGAAAATAAAAAAAAAAAATCAAGATTTTTTTTAATCAGCATGTTCCAGTGCTCAACAGCAACCCATGCTATGAAATGAAACACAAATAAAGGAGAAATTACTACATGCTGTCACAATACTGAAAAGGCTGTTTTAAGACTGACTCTTAGAGTGTCATTACAAAATCTAAGTGTGCATCAGCAGCAGGTCCTGCTTGTAAAGGGACATTTTTTTATATCTGACCTTGGTTTGCAATTTACCCGTCCTCATTAGGAAAATGAAGCCCAGCACCACTGACCCTTCTGTCTCCCCCAAAGCACAAAGATTTGTGGCTGCATCTAGGCCTGGACTCTGCCCCGATTTCATGCTCTGCATGTGTGTACAGCGAGTGAGAGAGCAGGCAACATGCCTGGGAATAAACCACATCAGCTCTCAAAGGGAGATTTTAAAGTTTTAATATTATGCTTGTCTAGTTTGATCTCGTATCTGGTCATTGAATTGTATCATTGCAAGGAACATGAGAACAGCAGCATGACCATGAGGTATATTGTGTTACAGAATGAGGTTACACAGCACCAAAGCACCACCATATTTCAGTAACAAATGCAGCTTCTGGGGAGTTTTGTTATCATTGCATAAGCTTCACTGCTCCCTGGAAGATGACACTGATTCAGACAGAAAACACTAATTCAGTTCTTGCCAGCAGAGCCAATTGTCTCTCTGATTACATTAGACTGACAACTGGTTTTCAATGTCATTGTCAGCCGCAGCTTCTCGTACATGGTGCACTGGAGCATGAACTGGGCTCCCTTTATTTAATTATTTCTGCCCATTTCTGTGTTTGTGAATAAGGCAAATTGCTGTCTCCCACCTCATAGATAGAAAAATGTCAGGTGTTTGGGTTACAAAACTCAGGCTTCAGCAGTGGAGGCCAGCACCTTTTTAAAGGCAGACCCTGAGTGCGTGTGTCACTCTAAAGAATTAATTTTCAACTACTGTATCTTTTTTTCTGTGTTGGTTGACTAGAGGTAACCTAGGATTTCTGCATGAAATAATTGTTTCATTAAATAATTTACTGAATATGTTAATTTTTTTTCTTTATTAAGTGGTAACTGGAAGACTGCCTGTGAGCTGCCAATTGCAGGCACTTGTTATTTAAAATTCGCTGTGCACTGCTGGTGTTTTTGGGCACACGAGCCCCGTGTCCGTTCTGGGTGTGGGTGAGTGTGGAGCTCAGAGGGTGTCTGTCCAAGCTCTGTCTGGGCTCTGTGCTGTCACTCCTGCCCTGAGCTGATGCAGGGGATGGTGGTGAGGGCTGGCAGTGCATCTCTCACCTGGCAGGCAGGGCACAAATTTGGGTCTCAGGCTGTGCTGGTTTGGGCAGCACAAGCAGCACGTGGGACTCTCTGTGAAGGAAACCCTCCTTGGTCCAACCAGCTGTGCTGTTTGACAGGGAGTGATGGCCTTTCCAGTGTCACCACAGCCATGGGCTGACACCAGCTCTCTCCATTGTGAGCAGCCCGTGGCCAGCTGAGGTACAGCCTGGCCACGAGCCAGAAAACGTGTTCTCTTTCTCTGCCCTCGTGCCCAGGCTGGGGTTTGTTTGTTATCTGGAGCACAGGACTCCCCATGGAGCTCTCAGCTCATTTTTTCATCAGTGTGTCCATCACAGCCTCTTCCCCTCCCTCTGCCTCCCTCCCTTGGAAGGGGGATTAGGGAGCCAGGAGGTTGCTGGGGGGGATCAGCACCATCTGCAGAGATATTCTCATCTGGGCAAGTTCTTCTCAATACCCTGCTGGTCACTGCTACTCCTCCTCAGCAGAGAAGGGATCAAGTATGGAGGCAGCATTTTTACTTTGTAAAAATCTTTTTCTTAACCTTTGCATGAATAGACCTAGAATATTTTTTCCCTTTAAATGTTTTCATTTCTATTAAGATCATAAATGCATTTAAAAAAAAAATCAAAGCTGGAATTTTTCACAAGGTCTTATTTCTAGAGGAGCCGTGTTTGTAAGAAAAGCAAGAAGCTGGCAATAAAGTTAGGAGAGGTATCAGCAATGAAGGTTGCTATGCCAAAAAAAAAAAAAAGCTGTTAAAATAGTATTTTTGCATTAGTTTTCAATACTTTTATTAAAAATACCCTAGAATGTCCTAGTAGGTTGTCAAGGAGGAAGGTCTATGAGCTCACAGTAGCTGTATGAAATGAGGCCCATGAAATGGTTGCTGCCAACGTTGTGATTCCTCCATGCCTGCAGAATAAGAGATTTATGCTCTGCAGAAATGTCTCCCTCTATTTCTGAATTCTCTTCCACTGCTCCCGTTGCCCAGAAGTCAAACAAAGCTAACCTCCTCCAGGTCCCAGAGTGAAAAAATGCAAACACACTGCATTTAAAAGTAGATTTAGCAACTCCAAAGTGGGCGATTTGGTTCCACCCATCAGACCTGAGTTCTCTGATCTGAAGTCAGATGGGTGCTGCTCCTAGCGAGATGTGTGCCAAATCTAATTAAGCTTTGCATAATGTGCATCTTGGGTGATTTGATTTATTAGCTTTGTTTGAAGAAAGTAATAATAAAAAAAGAAAATGGCTCTGGTAATAAGCTGTTTGAATTCCCTGTGCAAGTAGGCACAGTCCCTGCTGGATCTCCCTGAAATGCTCTCGAGGTGCACGAGTTGCCCATGGACTGATGCAACGCTGGGAGCTGGAGCAAAAACGGTGTCTGAAACAGGGGCCTGCCTGCACTCCTGCCCACTTCTGCACAGGTGCTTAAGTATTCCCTACTGGGGATAATGATTTCCATTCTCACAACCACCATAAAACCCTGGAAGTTGTCATCTATCACCATTTATACCAATGGAACCCGTTGCATTGGGAGGTTGGAGATGGCTGTGGTGCAGCGCAGCAGAAATTTGCATTTGCAATAAATGCTGGAAAAATTCTCCCAGACCCCATGCTGGTGTAGCAGGGCTGCTTTTGACTCCTAGAATAGCTGTGTGTACCTCCTCTGTTAATTTTTAATTCAATACTGTGCGGTGCAGTGGCTGAGACCCTCAAGATCTCAGTCCTGTGGATTGTGGTGGGCCAAGTTCTGGTGGTTGGCCATGGCACCGTCTGATATCCTGTGGCATTCCTGGAGCTGGGTTCTCACTTGCCATCCCAATATCAGTTGTTTTTCTTGTCTTTGGTGCCTTGTGGGCTACAGAGGAGGATTTCCTGCAGGGCTCTTGATAAGCCTGGCTCTTCTCCTGCTGATGATAAGAGATCCCTTTCCTCCTCCATCCCTCAGAGCACTGATTCACAGATCCATTGCAGCATGACCCAAGGTGAATCTCTATTTGTAACCATCACCAGTGTTCATCACAAACCGTGGAAAGATTTACAAAAGTGGCATGTACTGAAAATTATAGATGCTGCCTTGGTGGCTGCAATACTGCCCTGGGATCAGTGGGAAAGGCAATTCCCTTGGGATCAGATCAACAGCAATATTTTGGGATATAACTGCTTGTAACTGAATGGGGATAAGGGGCAATAATCTGGGACCTGCAAATCAGGGTATCTTTTCCTAATCCCACTCCTGACCTGCAGCAGGCACAAAACAGGACCAAAGATTGGGCATCAGCAATTTCTATTTCCAGGGAAAATGTCTGTAACTTGTACTTGGCATTTGAGAAGAGAGAATGAGAACAGAGCAGCAGTGGTGATGTTGTGTTATCCTGGGTCAAATAACAACTTTGAGGCATTTTACAGTGGAAATGTTCCTACTGGAACTTAACGGGAATTGTTCATTTATATTCCCTCTTTTTGAGATGATCTCTCCTAAAAAATCTTTCAAGGGTTATCGTTGTTTGCAGCTTGGAAAGTGGGAATTAGGTGCAGGATCAGATTTAGTCCCACTTGATGAAACTATTTTTTTTTTTTTAATTTATGTTAAACACATTTGAAAAATTTGCAGAATTGAAAAATTTTAGAGAATATCCACAGGGTAAAATGATTAATTGTAAATAATTTTTTCAGTTTATATTTTTTCTGTAAAAAAGTATATGTGGTGATTTGGAAAAATCAGGCTTTGAGAAGTTTTAGTAGCTTTAATAAGAATAAACTCTTTTTATTATTAGCACCAATTTTATGCGAGGTAGATTTATCCAAAATTTGAGTTGCCCCAAAATGTTCACTGAGGTTTTAATCATGATACTTGCTTAGCTTTAGCTTTTTTACTTTTCTGATCAAACATACAACTGAACCTTGTGGCAGAAACATTCACCTAAAATACTAATATTAAACAAATATCAGTAAATCTCGCCAAAAATATTGAATAAATATATTTTCTTAACAGAAAAGGATTCCTAGCATTTCATCATAGCCACGCAAAAGAAACAAGCTATGCAGCCTCTTGTGTGTGATCAACATGGTTTGGATTTTGAATATTAAAATATTTTAAATTTACTTACAGACCTTTAATATCTCCCGTAACTTATCTGGCAATTAATTTCAAACGCCACATCAGTGGCAGAGGGGATTTAATATGTTTTGCCAGTAATCTAGCGTTTATCAGAGATGTAAAATGGTTCATTATGAAAAACTCCCATTTCCATGCAGTTGGATATGAAATGAAAGTTTTGAGGAGAAATTAAAAGGTGTTTTTCTGCTTCCCACAGCATCAGTGGTTTACACCAGGCACCGTTTCCCCTCTCCAGCTGTGCAGTGGCTCTGGATTTGGGGGCAAATCAATGAGGCAGCTTTCGGGGAAGTTTTCTGTGGTTGTGCTGAGCAGAAGGGTCTCACCCTACCTGTCTTTGCAGCTATGGACCCTCCTTTCCCCTTAGACCCCACAGCAGTGAGGTGACAGCTCCTCATCTTGGTTTAACCTGGGAAGGATCCTGAGATGTTCAACGGCACCTGAGACAGCCAGTGCTCCTCTCCCGTTGAATTTTAATGGGTTTTGACTGCTTGGCTCCTCTGCCAGGCTCAGCTTTGGTTCCTCTGCCTGCTCAGGGCCTGGGCTAACACGGTTTAACCCAAGGGGCAAAAGCTCTTTGATGAGAGTCAGGCGCTCTCTTCCAAAAAGCCGCCTGGGCGGCGGGGAACGGCAGCGCCGTGTGTGCACAGAGGGGCCGGTGGAGGGGCCAGGGGAGGAGGAGTTTATCTTTAAACTGGTTTGACTGACTTGCAGACACAGTGCAGCTCAGCATCCGCCTCTGCTGACTCTGCACACTGTGCCGGGCTCTCAGTGACTCAGAGGCAGCAGGAGCGTGATCACGGCTCCTGGCTCCAGCCTTGAGTCTGCTGGGAGGAGGAGAGTAATTCATGAATTTATTTGGGACACTGGATGGTTTCCTCGCTGTCTGCAGCAACAGGGTGTGGGCAGTCCCAGCTGCAGGGGCTGGCAGACGGGTTTGGCAGAAGCCAGAGGTGTTCCACCCCAGCACCCAGGAGCTGGAGCTGCCCAGACGGGATGTGCCTCTTGTGCCAGCATGGAGGGCTCGGGGGGCTCCTGATTGAATTCTTACATTGCCCGTGCGCTCAGTCATTAGAGATCCAGTTTCTCAAAGCCGGCTAGGGGAACTTTCTGTAGTGCTGTCTTATCATTTTCACTGGAAAGGACAGGGCTGAAGTGTCAGAGCTGTTTGGTAGGGCAGTGATTCGCTTGGGAGGAAAGGAAACCAGGTGGGAACCTCATCCTTAGGGGGTTGGCAGCCCTGGGCTGGGCTGGCACAGAGAGCTGGTGTGGCCAGTGCATATGTCCCTGAGATCTCCTATTAATTGATGAGTCAAATAACCCCAGAAACCTGCAGGCTGACATTCTTCCTGCTAGTGCAAACTGAGCTGTTCCACTAAAGCACAGTGTGGGATTTTTGCAGGGTGGTGCAGGTGGCACAAGAAGAGCTTACTTTTTTCNTATAATACTAAAATAATATAAACATTCCCTTGATAGTAATTGCATTTCAGACAGATGATTCTCCATCCTGACAATAGTTTAACCTTTTCCCTTGAACTCCCAGGGAGCTGCATGGCTGTGATGCAATGCCACAGGGGCAAAGCCACCCTACAATCTTGTGTATGCAACTAAATTTCCTTACTTTGTGAGATGCAATTACCATAAATAGAAATCCACCAACATGTGCATTATTTAAAGGTAGAAGGTCACTATCCTGACTAGAAATATTGCGTACTTCTGTAATATAACTATTTATTAATTATAACAGTAAGAATGTATTAGTCTTCTGTTTGCCTTCTGAATGTTGGCACTAATAAAAAACTGTAAAATCCACATTCCTGAGCACTGCAAGGACTAAATATGAAATATGCATTCCAAACATTATACTTCAAAGTTAGTAAGTATGGAGTACTCAGAGTAATAAGCTTGGGTATTAGGAGACATTATTTCCCAAGACATTTAGAGAGTTTATTTTGCCATCAGTCAGAATGTGGTAAAGAAGCTCAATTCCGGGAGTTTAATTCTTCCAAAGGAAAACACTTTGCAAAAAGACGTGTTTTGAAACCCTTTTATTTACCAAAGACAGTAATTTCAGGCACTGTGGATCTTGATGTGATTGATGTGTGGCAGTCACAGCACAGCCCTTCCCCAGTCACGCAGCAGTCCCAGAACTGCAGTTTGGGTCTGGTGGTGTTTTGGGTGTGGACAGAGCAGTGCAGCCCTGTGTTACAGAAAATGCAGATACAAAGATGCATCTTGGCTCCAAAGTCCATTTTTTTAAGCTTGATTTCAAGAAGTACTGAAGGGAAAAATCACTGCAGGGCTGTGTATTTTAAATATCAAGCAGGATTTTTTAAAAGCATCTAAGTAGCTTCTGAACATAATTCCACTTACTTCTAAATGAGCCTAGTCCTGAGAAATTTTAGGAGACTTTTCAAACCTCCTTCAGGAGGTTAAAATAACTTATTTTCATATCTTAAGGAGTAAGATATTAAATGTTAAGTAGCTAGCATGAAGGATCAGTGATAATTGCTCCCCTTAAGTGGACGATTTTTAGCATTTAAGCAAAGCATTGGATTCTGTTATCCTGTTGTTCCATGGGCCTACCTGAGGAACAAGCTCTTACCAAGGGCAGGTCCAAAATCCAGATTAATTTGTGAGTCAGCCGGAATGGAGCCTGTCAGAGTCATTTGCTCTTCTGTGGGTGGCTGGAGCACCAGGTCTTTGTAGGTTTGGAACTGTGTTAAGTTTCACCAGCTTATCCCATGGCTGATTTTTTGGGGGCTAAAATATGGCAAAAACATAAACACAACCTGGCATCTCCTCCTGGCTTGGCTTGCACAAGGCTTACGTAATTGTACTTTTTTTGCTGGGAGGAACTATTTTGAAGTGATAATGGTTTTCTTAAGGAGATGCTGTGAAGATAAGCATCAAGTATTTATTTCCATAAAAACATCCATTCTCAGCCTTGAGATGAGCACCACCTTCATTTATTAAAACTGAGAATTTCTTAATAATAGGATTGCCTAATGAGCTGTAGGACCCTGCAAAGGGGAGATGGCACCTACTCCCTGACTGCTCTGTAATTACAATCTGGGATGAGGGATTTGATCTTGCAGTCATGCAAAGGGAACTTTGTGTGTGTAATGAAGTGAGGCAGAAATGAGGATCATTTTACTTAGCAGTAGGATGGAGTTTTTTGTCCTTTTCTTCAACTATAAACTGGAATTTAACATCTCTAATCACAAACCCCAAACCTGTACATGGACTGGGGCAGTGCAAGAGTGCAAGAGTGTGGGTGTCCAATGATATTTTCTAGTGATTCTTTAAATAACAGAGGCCTATGGATATAGATTTTTTTTTTTTTGCACCCTGATCATGATTCTTGTTCTATATCAGAAAACCAGCATATTTTAGAGGTGAGAAAGAGCCAGTGTCTCCCTTCACATCTGTCTTCCCATCCCCATGACTTCTCTGGCCTTTAAAAAATGTTTATATTGGACAATTTTAACTATTCCCTGAATCTAGGTGACAATAATCTCTCCTTGGAAATTTAGTCTTGCGAGTGAGATATCCATGTGTCAAACAATTAATTAATCACAATTCCACTCCCTAAAGTAAAATTCTGACTGCTAACACATTGAAATAATTTCTGTGCTGTTGTCTTCAAATAGCTGTAATAGCTACATTCTACTGTTTATGATTGTTAAGGAGAAGGTCGAAAGCCCACTGGGAAAACCATAAAAATCTCCCATTTTGAATAAGTTTTCCTCTGGATTGGTGATTTTCATCTTCTTCCATTGGGCAGAGTGCACTTCTTTATTAAATATTTAAGCTTTCTTGTTATGGGCTGGGGTTTTGAAAGTTATTGATCTAAATCCCTGCACTGTTTCAGATCTGGATACCCCAAGCTGAAAGTCACTTCCTGGGACAGGGCATCCTTAATTTTTGTGCACTGTGTTTTCACGGGTCATGGGTTCCAGGGGTTTGAAAAATTGGATGAATTTCAGTGCCTTTCTTGGGGAGATCCACACCAGCTCACAGATCTTTGGCACTTGAGGTAGGAGGAAGAACCATATTTCACTTTTCCTTCAGAGCAAGAGAAATGTTTTCATTTCCAAAGATCAGTATCAGAGAAATTGCCTTTCAAAAAATCCCTGTTCAGGACTGCAGCTACCTGAAAGTTATAATCCACTTAATGTAAAGTCACAGCTCAGCAAATCATGACAATTTTTCCCTTACTTGAATTTTAAATGAGACTAAAGTTAGGTTTTTTCTTTTTTTTTTCTAATTAATTGCAGGGTCTTCGACCATATGTTGACTTGTATTATTGCTCCTCCTGGACCATTTTAAATTTAGGAAAACAATTAATCCTGGTAAAAAGTATTTAAAAAATATCTAAAATATTTTCAGCAATTGAAACGTTATGGAAAAACTAAAAGAGGTATTTGGCTTGGCCGAAAGTAAAACAGTTTCTTTTTTTTGAATACTTAACATTTATTTCTATGACATTGAGGGGAACTTGAGAATGAATGACTGCTTAGAAAAAAAAATCAATTATTTTAGCAAACGCTGAAATGAGACATTCTGGTTTTCAGGGAAGCTTTTCTGTTTGTTTTGGTCTCTGAAAGGAGCGCTTGGGTGAAACTGGCACAAAGACACAGGAGGATCCAGGGCTGCTGAATTTGCAGTTTTAGTCTGAGTGCCAGGCACTGTTTTCCACTCTGGTGGAGAGCCATGGAGAGCTCCATAACGTTTCCATGGATGTTCCTGCAAACCCTTTATCACCTCCGTTTTGCCTGTCCCCCCAGATAGAATCCTTTCCACTACCTTACCAAACCAACAGCATTTACACATCAAAACAATAATTCATTTTCAGATTCAGCTCTTCATTAAAAAGATAAGTAGGGCTTAATTGGCATCCAGTGCCTGGGTAGCTGCTCTGTGCTAGAGCAGAGTTAAGTGGGGTTTCTCAGACAAGGGCCTTGGGCGAGCCCTCTGTCTGGGATGAATTTCTCCCCAATTAAACTCATTTGTTTTCACATTCACATAATGGCACCTGAGATATGGAATGTCTCAACCACTTCCTTCAGCTCTTTTCTGAGGGTGGGGAATTGTTTCAATCTGAGCTGCAAACTTATTACAGTAGAACATACCCTGCAAATAAATGTCCAATGTGCTGGAGGATTATCTGATTAAAGAGGTAAAATTATCCTCTTATTACTTTAATAGTTTATCTTTTCCGAGGTTCAGGTAGAATGATGTTTTATTGAAGATATGCCAAGGGGTGGAGTTTTGCCTCCGATGATGTTTTGGATACAAGTTGAGTTTGAAGTAGGATCAGGGGTGCCAAATCTTATGACCTGTTCATGCCAGAGTGGGGTTAGGGTGGTAGGAATTGAGGGAGATTTGCCTTCTCAAGGATTTTTAGAAATACTTCTACAAAGAGCTCTGCTGCATCTGGTTTGGAACTGGTCGTGCTCAGAGGAAGAAACCCAGAAAGTTTAGAACAGAAGTCAGAGGGGTTTTGCTAAGCAGAGCCTTCCTACTAAGCTATCTCACAGCAAGACCTAGAATCAAGCAAAACACAGCTCTGTCATCTTCTCTAAAATTTTTAGCCTTTATCTTTTCTATGTTTCAAATTCCTGTGGTTAAAACTAAAGTGAGGAAATCAGGCTGATCTACAGAGAATCTCTCTCTGATATGTGGAGGCTCAGGGCCACACCTTTAAAGGCCCTTGACTTCCTACAGTCCACAGGCATAATTTCCCCCTTAGAAGCACAGTAGTTTTGGAAATCCCAGGGAGACACTGGTGTAGAAATGAAATTTTCAAGCTCTTTATTCTGCACTTACCTTCTTGCTGAGAAAGGCAGCATCCTCAGTTAAAACCAAGGGCAACAGATCCTGGCTTTGCCTCTGTTATTTCTCTGTGAAAGTCTGAGCTTAGGCACAAAGTCCAACTTTGGGGCACACCTGCTCTGTGGGAATATGAACCAGCACCTGAGCACAGGCTGAACAAGTCTGGAGCACACCAGGAGTTGGGGAGGAACTTCAATCTGCTTTATCCCTCCACAAGGGTCCAAAAATGTGGCTCCCATGGGCAGGGGTGGGATGGCAGATTCTACTGCTCTGCTGGAAGTTGTACAGGCACCAAGGATGCCAAGAACATCACCCCAGCCCCTCTCAAGTGCTTGGTTTTCTTTCACCACAAAACTAAGGAGGATCATTCTGAGTCATGTTTGTATTGTACTTTGAGACTTCTGGCTGGAAAAAAAATAAAATTAGAAGGATTTGTATTATTCTCCTCATTAAATATCATGATGGGACTCATGGTCTCTTTGCCCTCTTCTGTTGAAATCCTGCATCAGGAGGCGTAACACAAACCTCTGTCCTGATGGAATGAGAGAAAAAATTGAATATGTGTCAAAAAGTTAATCTTTCTTCCAGTTTGGCATTCCTCTGGATGCTAATAACCACAGGAATTAGTGATGGAAACATCTAATGTTGCAAGAGCAGTAACATGGGAAGATGTGGAAAATTATCTCTGTCTCCATCTGTAACAGGGAGCAGGGAGACCATGATACAGCTGAAACTAAACTGCAGCTTGACCATCAGGGGACATGCACAGCAGTGTTTTCTGTACACCTCAGAGGTGTCCTGGCTGCCCAGGAACAATGTGTTTAAAACCACGGTGCTGGACTTGTATGTTCTAAATCTGTGCTCCAGCAGGAGGAATCCGGCAGAGCGTCCTTTCTGTGGTCTTGCATCCTCCGTGGCTGCAACTTAATGTATCACAACAAACTGCACCTTAATAAAAAAAAAATAAATAAAAAGAGCAACCATGCAGGCAAGAAGAAGCATCTGCATTTGCTTTACTGGATCTTTTTGTCAGGCATTGTGATCAGGCTGACAGTTAGCCCTGAGGAAAGTTATAAATTCTGCGCTGAATTGCGGTACAATCATTCACCATGGCATTTCTGCCCTCTGGCCATCCTCTGGTTATCCATAATTGTGGCAGATAATGGTTTTTTATGGCTGGAAACATTCTTTGCAGGCACAGGGACAATAACCAGGGCTGAAAATGTAATTAAAGTGAATGGATGAACTTTCTTAAAGAAACAGTGTAGATTATTACTGGAGCTTAACACCTACAAAGCCTGAGGCAAAATGGCAGCATCTGAAAAAACTTGTATAAATTTTAAATGTAGGGCGAGCTTGAAGGTGGATATTAGATTACAGAAGGAAAACTGAGACATTTGATGTAACAGATAACTAAGAGCTTAGATCATCTCCAGAAATATAAACTAATGTAACTTATCTTTCTCTGTCAGTTGGAATATGTTGTTTGTGATCAGTGGCACCTTGTTTTCATGAACCTGTGGAGAAGTTTGTTGCAGATTTTCTCCACTCATGCAAAAATCATCTTCCTTAAATAATTAGAGAAAGAAAAAAAATGGGATGTCTTCTCTGTAATACCTGCTTCTTATCATGGAGCAAAACAGTTGTAATCTGTGGATCAAAGTTCTGGAGATCAAGCTTTATTGAACAGTAATATAAAGGCACAAATGAATAGAAAACAGCAGATTTCTGTTTATTGCAGCACTTCTGCTGCAACATATTATCTGTTTCTGGTTTAGTCACCTCTTGGGGCAGTGTTAGTTACCTGCAGGCAGTTCCTTGCCCAGATGCTTCCAAACTTCTGTTAAATGACATTCTCCTGTATCTGCTGAAAACCAGAAGGAGACAGCACATTAATTATCATTAACAAAAACTTAATACTTCTTTAAACATTAACGATGTCTTCTGTTATTATTAATTTAACCATTCATGAGCTGGTAACGGGCAGTGTAAATGTTAGGCTTGGCTCTTATGCTCCTCTCTAGCTGGGCTGGAATAAAGGAAAACCTTTATTGTTTTGGGGCCAGAAAGGCAATTTTAGAGCTGCATGGCCTTCTGAGATGACATTTCTGAGCTGCTCCCTGTTAGCATTCATGAGAACTGGTTGCAAAATTTAGAAACCAGTTGATTTTTTTCCCCTGTTCTATTTTTAGCGCCCAGGTTTATTCCCACAGAAATATTCCCGCAGCCACACCGGGACAGCAGCAGCAGGAACAGGCAGCCTGTCGTGGCACAGGTGGAACAGCTGACTCCCCCACCAACTGCAAATTAAAGGAACTTTGTGTGGGATAAAATGAGAACTGGCAAAGCTGCTTTTCTGTGTTTTAAATAACCTTCACAGTGAAGGGTAAATGATGCTAATCTGGAACCACAAGCAGCGCAGGCAGCTGGATTTTGCACACCTTGTACCTGGTGAGTGAGTTTGACCTTGGAGTTACAGCTGAGGAGATCAAGCTGAATTTTGGAGCCTTGTGTATGTATTTGGGTTTTCTCAGCAAATTATTTGTTGTTTTATTGTGAAAAAATGAGTCCTATGAAAAGCATCACAGACCAAAGGGACAGTGTCACCAGAACAAGTGTAAACCACTCTGTATTGGAAAGGACACAGGAAAGAGACCTCAAAAAGATTATTTGAAGCTCTGCTAGAACAAGTTATTGGCAGAAACCTCTGCCCAGCTGGATTTCCTGGTTACCAGCAGGAGAGATCACTTTCTGTCCTCAGGAACAGGAGGAATCCACAGGGATTACAGAAGCTGGCTGACATGGTGCCATGCACTTGTATCTCTGAGTCGAGAGAGAGACACCCAGCAGCCCAGGTGTAAAATTGGCTGCACGTGGCCAAATTCCATCACCAAATTCTTCAGCAGAGGGAGAAGGGTGTCAATGGAAGCAGAATTTGCCCTCAGATCCTTCCTCAGGGCACAGCAAGGATTTCAGACAGGTTTCTTTTGCCACCCATCATGGTTTAGGCTGGCAAGAGTCCTATAACATGTCAGAGATCCTGTAAATTTATCAATTTATTTATCCTAGTCCTCAGCTGAAAGATGACCTCAGACACTGCTCCTCTTGTTGGGTTTCAGTGATAGAATGAGAGGGAAAATCGGTCAGAGAAAGGTGATTCCACAAACAGAATTTTGAATTTTCTGAGTTTTGTAGGAGAAAAATATCATAGCAACAGCTGAGCCAAGAGAAAATGGTAGAAAAGCTCTCTTTCATTTTCCTCTAATGGTTTTCCTAATACTGGTGCTCTGATCCACCCACACAAAGCACAGATCAGGAATCTGGGCTTGGTAGAAGGTTCTCTGTGATTTAGCTGCTGCTCATAACTCAGACTTTTTTCCTCTTGAAAAAGAAGGGAAGAAAAGGGAAAAAGTTGGGGAAGAAACTGCCAAAAAAAATCTGTGTCCTTTTGCTGTATTAGTACAGTCAACTTATACATGGCTGATTCACATTATGGCATAAATATCACTGACATGATCCCACCTGACAAGATCATGTGATGTGGCATATTAAACTTAAAGAAAAGAATCCTTTAGATCAGATGTCCTCCATCAATTTCAATTTTCAAGTAATATAGCTTAAAGAATTTGGCATACGAGAGAAATGCTGGTGTCTGTCTAGAGCAAAAAAAGTTGTGTCTTATAGTAACTGCTCAGAGTAGGGATGAGAAAATTAATTTTTTAAAAATTGCTGTTATTCAGTGGTGGATTTTAAGAAATATTGTGGTTTTTCCAGTTAATTTTTGTTAATAAAAGCAAACCAGCTCAACGGAGAGAGCAGAACCAGCAAAAGGCTGAGCAGAACATTTCTCTCAGTTAACCATGCTGTTTATCTACACGTGCAGCGTGTTGCCACATGCTTTTGATTAATACAAACACACAGCTCCTGTTATGAATTTGTGTGCATAAGAAAGTGCTGTGGAAATCCACTCAGCTCAGGAGAAAAAGAAAAAAAAAAGGGGGTTCAATATTAAGAATATAGAAAATTGACACAGCTTCCAGTTGGCTCCTCTGGTTTCTCCCTGTCCTGATGGCACTCCAGGTTCTGCTTGTGTGGGGGGCTGTGTTTATTCACAAAGGTGGAACTTTTGACTGAATAGCTCCATTTGTCTGTAAAATTTCCTCTTTTCTGAGAGGTGTTTTGAAAGTTGATTAAATTTATCCAAGAAATACTTTTTAGAGAGAGTTATACTGATTTTCCTTTCATTTATGTTGACCATAGTTGTGTGCTGACAAATTAAATCATAATTTTAAAGACAAAATATTTGATAAATACCTGTCTGCAACTTCATCTTTGCAAAAGAATTAAGTTTTTTTTTTTTTTTTTTAATCTGTGATGGGGAATTTGTGGTGGACATTTCCTGCTGTGATGGGAATGACACAGTCTTTCCCACCATTACCCAAATGCCCATCAAAGATTGAAAAATCCAAGTCTGGCAAGGAAAAGACCACACTGGAATGGTCAAATAACTGAAACCACTGAAAGAATTTTTTCCCTGCTGTTCCCATTTGTTTTTTCATTTTTTCCAAAGCTGCTGCTCCAATGAGGGGATCCTTTGATGGATGAGGGAGAGAAGGGCAGTTTTGATGAGTGAATTCAGAGCTGCCAGGTGTTGCTGAGGTAACTCATGTGTGGAGCAGCCATGGAAGTGTCCCACCCCTGGTGCCACCCCTGGTGTCCCCAAACTCCCTATGGGGCTCATGGCTGTGTCACCCTCTCTGCTGAGGCTGCTGCTCTGCTCCTTCAGCCTCAGCTGAGGCACCAAAGCCAAAGGGAATAAAAATGTACTTAATGGAAAGGAAAGGAGCCCTGACAGGTACAAGGCAGCACCTCTGAGGAGCGAGCTCTCCGTGGGCTGTGGGCTGCCTGCTGCAGAGGCAGTGGTGCATGACCCAGCAGAGAGGCTCAGAAGGATCCATGGCTCTGAACACAGGCATTAACCACAAGCGGAATATAAACCCTTCATTTAGCTTGGGGTAGAGAAAGAAACAAAACTGTTTCTTGATGTCGTGTCAGAAGAGATCATGTCTGATTCTGATGTGCTGCAAAAGAAATTTTGCATGTGATAGAGCCCACAGTTCCTCCATGTCCTTCATGCCTTTTGGGCACAGAGAGGGGCAGACAGTTGGATTCAGCACAGTGCTCTGATGATGCCAGACAAGTACAGAGAGAGGGGAAAGTTCTTTTGCTCTGGGCAGCTGGAAAGAAAACACAACTTTTGTACAGCTCAGCCTTGCTGTGCGTGAGGCAGCTGGGGGGATGCTCAGGCGAGCTTTACTGGTTCAGGGCTCTTGGTGGTCCAGAGATGAGACCAGGCTTCTCTAGGAAAAGAAAGGAGTGTGTTCAGGGCTTTAGAAAATAAAATACTGAAGCCTTTCTATCTGTAGATATTTGTTACAAAGTGCAGAAATTCAAGTGTTCTCTGCCTGTACTTTCTGCACCAGCTGTCAGACTCACACTCAGGCAGGTTGGCTGTTCAGGTGCAGGGTTTGTGTCCTGATTTCCCTCCCCACGCTTTAAACAGCAGGAGCAGCTAACCTGCCTCAGAAAGGTGCTGCAAAACAGACCTTGGGAACTGAGAGAGGGTGCTTTAAGGGTGCTGAATAAGTAAAAAAATCTTGGCATACATTTTTTGACTGTGTTTCTATCTCCTCTGGCGCTTCCTTTTAGAGAGAGAAAGCTTGCAATCAACAGAGTTAAATGAGTTAAATGTTGCAAGAAATGCCTATTTCAACTTTACGTGCCCTAATTTCACTGTTGAAAGTTTCTTTGATCTTTTTTTTTCAGTTTAGCTTCAGTAGGAGAAACTTGTGCCTAACAACAACACTGCAATGTAGCCAAGTCTTCAGGTAATTTGTTCAAAATAGAAAAGCAACGAGCAAAGGTGTAGGAAAAACTTCAGTAGGATCTGATGCTACATCATGGAAAGGTTTCTATTTTGTTTAAGTTGGTTTTGGGGTTGTCAATATATAGGTCTCGACCCAATCTTTCAAGAATTGTGCAGTCCATGGGTGTTTCATCTGTAACATGTGATGCCAAGTTTGTGGAAAAAGTTTGTCTTGGTTTGTACAAAAGATGAGTGGTTAATTTTAATAGCAGCAATCATAAATGAGTGGTCATTTAAAATTAAATGAAAATTTAAATGAAAAGTTATTTTGAACTAGGCTTATTTCACTTAATCATCCTTTAGAAAAATATTTGTGTTTTCAGCTAGCTATAAAATCCTTATAGCAGTTTCTGGGAAAAAAATCTCTAATATTTATTTTTAATGGTACATAATTGTCTTTCAAGATACTTCAAGAGACAGCAGTAAGGAACTCCTTCCTAGCAAATTCAAAACATTTCCAAAGAAGAGAGAACCATGTGTTTGTCAGTGCCATTACCCCTTTGTCATTAGGATTTGTGGATTTTTTGGGGAAGGTTGTAAGGGAAGAGAATTAAAAGGAAAATGTCAGAAGTGTTCCTGATACTTTTGTGTATCATTAGAAAAATTAACTGTCGCTCTCCAGGGTTTGGAGTCGGGCGTTTGGATCGAGCTCTCTCGGCGCTCAGGGATCGGCACTAACGAGCCTGATGCAGGCTGACATCTAGCAGACCTCATTCCTTCACTTCCAAAAACTCAGAGGGAAAAAGCTGCAAAAGTCCACAGGGAATTGCCACAGAATCACAATGTCTGGGAGGAGGGCGAGGAACATCCTGTATGGGATCCTGTAGCTTTGGATGCTGAAGTCGTACTTGCGTTTCAGTGAATATCAAAACTCATTTGTGTCATGTGTGCACAGACTCTGTGAGGTCTAAACACAGTAAAACTGGTGAAAGGGAAGGTTTGTAAAGATATCTGATACTTTATTCTGCTTTTCCTTGTGTGATTCCAACACTTTATTCAGGTAGAGAGCAAATGCTGGGAGAATTAGCACTGTGTGCCTGCCCTAGCCAAGACTTTTTCTGGGCAGGAACAAGATTCAAGGAGAGAAATGTCTTTGATAAGGAATGTTCTGATACCAGCCATTGGTCCAGGCAAGCTGCACAAAACTGTGATTTCACTAATTAGATGGGCTGTGCAATTTCCCATTTTTTTAATAAAGTCTGCAAAGCAGTTGTGAAAGGGTCCAGGGAAAAGGGAGGGAGTGTGTGAAAGCAGATGAAAAAAAAAATCTTTAACATCTACATAATTTATAAAGTCCTTAATTGGAACCTATTAAGTGAAAAACCTCAAGATTAAAATATTTCATTATTGTAACGATAACAGCAGGGATGGAAAACAAGGAATGAGAACACTAGTCTGGATTCTGTTTCTCCTAAGTAGTTTCTATATTTCCTAACTTAAAAAGTTGTAATACCTTTTTACATTTGTTGGCAAAACTGCAGCTCAAAGTGATTTCATCCCTTTATTATTTCTTAAACTTTATGCTGCAAAAAGCAAAGCCTTTCTGGATGTGATTGTGCTTAAAGCTAGCTGCAATATTTAGGGGAAACAATCACAAATTCCAGTCACAGCTGTGTGTATAATTAGTTTCTGAACTGGAAGGAGAACAGGGAAGAAAACGGGTTGGTCTGAAATCACGTTTCATTTTTCTTGTGTTTCCTTCTCAAATGTTTCAGTGCTTTGTTGTGTTTAGTGTTGCAGTGCTTTTCCTGTTGCAACCAAACCAAAAACCCTGAAAGACAAAATAGACAAGAAAAAAAAGAAGAAAAAAACTATATGTTGCAATGGATGAAAAACTCGAAGCTAAATAAAAGGCACTGTTGCATTGTTTCCAACCTCAATTATAATCCTTAAATTCGGTTAATTTTAAAATAAAAAAAGATGGTAGTGCCCTCCACTGCCACTGATTTCTCTTAAAATGAGAGGAGTCTGATCATTGTAAAATTATCCTGAAATATCAAAGCACCTCTTCATTGTTCAGTCAACCAGGAATTGTGTCTGCAGGTAAAATGATGTTGGATTAAATCTAAATTCTCTAAAAAGATTTCTGAGCAACTGAAGAGAAAATTGTCAGCAGCCACAGTGCTTTCAAGCACCTGTAGTGCTCAAATAGAGCATCAGCAGAGCTGCTGCTGGAGAGTTGGGGAGGAGGAAAAAGCACTCTGATAAAAGCCAAGAGCTGCCTTTCTTGTTGGACTAGAGAAGACCAAAAAGCACAGGGGAAAAAAAAAATTAAAGAGATGATATTTTGCTTATGATTATCTAAGGTGGTGTTCTTCTCTCCCAGGGAACTCCACATCTCATTAATAATAAATCCCTGCTGCTGGAGATGGCCAACAATCTTATTTCCTGTGGGGTGGGTGGGCACACCCCCACCAGAGCAGGTTTGGGAGCAGGAGGAATTCCTGTGGCTGGAATTGGGTAGCTGTAGGTGGAAATTGAGCATCTCCCCTCTGCAGCCTCCTCAGGTCTGCTGGAGGTAGTTATGGCTGTATGAGTTGTGGCTTTGAGGATTTCTGTTTTCAGCCCCTTTATTGAAATCCACTGAGCCGTGCTGCCTTGTCTTTCATTTATGTTTTTATTATGCTTCTATGTAAGGTTTTGTCATAAAGTGTAGTTGCCAGGAGGCAAGCTGTAGATGAAGAATGCTCTGGTTGCTGTACCTGAATAGCAGAGTGTGTGCAGGATTCCTGAGTGGAATAGGGTGCTGAGGAGTATTTAAGTGAGTTTGGAGTGTTGTGAGTGCTCTGGGGAGGGAACTATGCTGCTGGGTGAGCAGAGCCTCACACTGTGGTGCCAAGCTCTCATGGAATCTGGAAAAACACTGGGATGCAAAGCCCCACCTACCACTTTGGTGTGTCAGAGCCCAGTAGGTTTGATTCTCCGCAAAGGGTGTCACAGGTACAGGTTTTCCAATGGAATTCTGCCTTCTTCATAAAAACCTCAATCTGTGCATAGGGACGACCCCACATCCCCCATCTCCCTCCTGCCCTGCACACATCTCTGGCACTGAGCCTGGCAAATTTTTCCATGAAAAATGGGCTCCCTTCCATAGGGGAAACTTAGTGAATTGTTCTGATACAAGTGAGCTGCCCTATAGAACCATGGCTCTGGAGTGGAGGCAGCTCTGCTCTCCTCTGCTGAAGTTCTGCCTCAGCCTGACATGAACTCAACTCTAGTTTTTAGGTCACCTTGCTGTGGGTTGTGTACTCTGGTCTTCACTATTTTGTTTGGGCATTGTGATATCTGCTTGGAAACCTCGAGGCAACACCAGCTGACAGCCAATTTCCTTACTGATAAACTGAGGGTGTATTCAGACTGGGAGTCAGCTAGATAGCCAATGTAATTTTATGTATTAATTACTTATATACATTAATTCTGAGTGTGTAAACACCAAAAGCTAACAATGGTTTGATTTAAGCTTCTGGCCTGGGTCTATCTTCCTTAAAACTTCTGACTGTAAAGATCTTTGTGATGTCCGTGCAGCTTAGGAGCTATCAGGAGCCAAGGCTTCCAGCACCAGGTTCCAAAAAAACCTGTTCTTTTTAGAGTGGGATTTTTGGAAATATATTTGAGGGAATAAGGAAGAGAACAATACAGTTCTCTTTGAATAAAGTGGGGAACTCTGTAGCACATAAAGAACTTGGCTGGGGTCCATGAAAATTACCATCAGAGATAAAAGGGATCTAACCATTGCTATGCTGGGAGAGTACAGTGAAACCCTGATTTGGGCTTTTGGCAGGTCTAGGCATAAGACAAATGCTTACTGATGCACAGCCCAGGCAGAGCTGGCATCTTCTCCTCTGGAGCTGCCCTGCCAGCTGCCTCAGCCACAAACGGGATCCCACAAACCTGTGCAGTCACAGATGAACAATGGGAAAGGTGAAATGGATTCCAGGGGTTCAGAAACACGAGTGGGACTGGGAAGCATTGCTTTTAATGCCAATTTGGGTTTTCTGCATCACAGCTGCAGTGGAATGGGGGGAAGTGAATAGTCTTGGAGATGTAAGGAACTGGAGATGCTGGGTGCTGTCTGTCCATGCTGGCAGCGGGTAACCACACAAACCTGGCTTAAGTCACTGACCCTGCCCATGAGACCTGAGCTCAGGCTGGCTGCCAGTGAATGTGGAGGTCCCTGGCTGTGTCTGCCTCGCCAGAGGGACAATGAGGGACAGGGAAGACTCACGTGAGGGTGCTGATGGTGCCCAGTGGATGCCTGGGGCTGTGCAGAACCTGTGGTGCTTTGGCTTGGCCTCAGAGGACAGATGTGCACTGGTGGGTGACCATAGGCAAGCACTTACCTTGATCCCTGAGTACTCACTAGTTATAAACTCAGAGGTGCTGTAAGGAGTAATTAATCTGAAATACCTCCAGGAACACTTTAAACATGAAAAGTGTCACCTCAAATTTGTTGTAAAATGAGGTGACAAATCATTTGAGCAAATGTTGAGTACCTGTCATAAGACATCCTCTCATAAGAGTGAGAATTTTCTAATAATCATTAGCAGCTTATTTGCATGGAGTTTTCCTGCATTTGATGTGAAATCTTGTTTGGCTGGATGCAAGGAAGGCTAAGTATGTGCTGAAAGCCAGTAATTTGATTATCTACACTCTTTCTGTCTAGTTATATGATCCTTGCGAAGTCCTTTATTAAACTCCATTTAGAAAGAGTTGCTAAACCTTGGTGGAATGCCAACCATGCTAATATAATCTGGCCAGTGAAAAGTAGGTGCTTATTGAACAGAAAACTTTAATCTTGTTAAGACTGGATACAAGAGGAAACGGTAATAACTGGGTTCTGCTGAAACTGTCGCTCAGACAATGAAGGTGGCACCTAGGCTGTGGTGTGGACACACCTGTACTTCTTCATACTGAAAAACTCTTCTTTCATGTAGGATAATCCTAATGGATAGGATTCCAGGAGAGCTTTTCACAGGTCATAATTATCCTCCATGCCAGCAGTTCCTGAATAGGAATCCTGGTCACTTCATTTGCGTGCTCTGTAGCTACTATTTGTTTCTTCCAAGGGGAGGGATTCCTTTGAGGCAAGATTGGTGAGCAGTTTCTATCTTTCAAAAACGATTTTTAGAGCATCGATAGACGCTGTGGAAAGTCGTAGATAGCAATAAAATGATATCTAAAATAAGATGTGCTCTTGGCATTTTGTCTGTCCGTGTTAGGGCACAATCGAGGGGGCCGTGTAATTTGAAGGCATTAGTAGAGGCTGGGCAGTGATCTGCCATAGCACACTGAAAAGAGGCCCCTGTAGGGAACCCTCAGTCCCAAATGTGAGAGCTGTGGATGAGGACATGTATCTCCAGAGCTGGGCCACATTCCTTCTAGGGCTGTAAACTGCTTATGGAAACACTGGGAAGCCACACTAAAATAGCTGGGCTGAGGGTGGCTGAAAGCTATGGGTGCTTTCAGTGAAAGGTTTAATTAGGATGGGGAATTTGGGCCAAGTGACAGCACAACAGTGCTGAGAGAAACTAGGAGATCTGTTCTGCTGTGAGTTTTATTTAAAGACAGAGTCAGGGCAAAGGCTGCAGCCTGAAGAGGTGCATGCAGGAGGGGACTGTGAATCGATGTCCAGCGTGGCACTTGCATTCACACAACAAGAACAGCTCAGTGAGTTTGGATATCTACACTCCCTGTTATTGCCCTAACACGACCCTGAGAGGGGGTGTGTGTGTTTGTGCCCAGCATTTGCAGCATCAGAGGGGACAAACCCATTGACCACGCAACGTGACATGGTCACAGGTGTGACAGAGGTGACCCCAGGTCATCCTTTGGCTTCAGCCAGCCTCCAGCCTCACGTGGTTTGTTCTGTTTTGGAAAAAACCACAGTAAAGTTATAGTCCCCCTGCTCTTTTTGGGGGGTGTGCATTCCTTCTGTGTCCATCACAAGATCCAGTGACCATTGGAGTTGCTGTGCCTCTGCATTTTCTCTTCCAAGAATGAGTGGCTGACATTCATGACAAGGTCATGTCTGAGCATAGACTGTTTAAATCTCATCATTATTTTAAGCAGCAGTAGAAGTAAGTCTCTTATTTAGTGGTAAAAATGAGCTTTCTCCTTGGAATGAGGAAAGAATAAATACTCGTAATTGTTTCTATATTCCATTATGCAGAATATTTGATAGAAACCCAGTTGTGAAATTAGGCTCTGTCAGTACCTTTTCTGGTCTCATTTTACAATTATGTGCATTGACATCTGTTATTGCTAATTACTTCTTCAAACTTCAGCAATGATCTCTTGCACTTCCTGTAAGAAATGCTGAAAGCTTTTAACAAACAAATTAATTATGTATAGTCTTTGATGCAAATTAGCCCAATTAGTTGTAGCATTGATACTTTCTTGATGTAAAAAGAAAAAAGAGAAAGAACGATCGTATACATATTTATAAGTACCTTTTTGACAGATGATGGTAGGTCATGATGAGGAATTCGTTTAGATTTATGGAATGACTTTTTAAAAATGACAAACCAAACTAACAGTCTTGTGAAAATGTGTTGACTTCACAAAATATGTTGATTATTTAAAGATGGTTCTTGCTGGGAGAATCAGTGTAAAGTGATTGTTATTCTTCAGTCTAAGTGACACCTTAAGTAAACAGAATAATGTTGCACTGTGTGACACTGACTTGTAATGGATATTATTGATCAGATGTGTTTTTTTCAGCATTTTGTCCTAAATGTATTTGAATTTCACCCATTTGGGGTGGAAACGGTCTGCAACAAAAGGACTTGAAATTTGGCTGTGATTTTGTTAGGAGAGGGGAGACAACCATGTCAGCCAAAAGGACACTTTATGGCCCCTCTGTCACCAATCTGTCTAGTTTTTCCTTTCAGTAAATTCAGTAAATTTTCCTTTCAGTAAATTCCACCTGTGGACTAGCTCAGCCCTTCCCAGGAGGAGTAACTTGTTCAATCCACACACATTCCTATGGAGTTCCATCGCTCCCTTACAGCTTTCCACTCTGAAGACATGCAGAATCAGAAGTTTTTGTTGTTTTTTTTTTACTGAATCAGAATATTTTTTTTTCTTCCCTTTTGGTTGTTCCCTTTGTCTTGTTGCATGTTGAGGAATGCAGATGACAAATTTTCTGTGGTTGGCTTTTGAGGGTTGGTCATTGTCGAGAGCGGGTGTGGCGATAGCTGGCTGGAATGTGTTGGGAGCTTAATTCCCCCTCTGACTCCTCTGTCCAGGTATTTCATTAATTCCTACCAGGGCAGCCTGTGGAGAATTACAAAACTGGCACTGCAACCTTTATGAGATGCCAGTTCCAGGAAATAACTGGTTTGCTTTCTATCTGCAGCTTCCAAAAAACTACAGCATCAACCAAGTGCTACAGAGGGGCACTTTTTTGCACATATCATTTCTGAAATTACATTTGCCTGCCACAGAGCTGTTTGAAATCAACCATAACTCATGTTTGAATATGTCAAAGAAAGAAAAAAGTCATGCTTTGTTTGAATATTTTTTCCCTAATGGGACAGAGTCAAAAAACTGTGTTTGCATGTTTTGTAACTCCAAGGCAAAACTCTTTCTGTAAGAGTGTTTCAGCAGAGGGATGGGAAATAAATTGCACTCCACACTTTTGGTTTTCAAAACTTCAGTGTTTGAGGTTTTCTCACAACTGTAAATCAAGTTGCAGCTTTTGTGATTTTGGTGGAAAAATAGGAGTATCATTTGAACAACTACTTTTGATATTGAGATATTTCAGTGAGAGAAATGTTTAACAGAAATGCCTGGTTGGGGACAGTGTGAACTTAACCACAGAGGCATGCTACAGAAACTGGCTGTGGTCATCTGGGGAAGCAGCATTTACTTCATGGTGTCCCTTACAAAGATGGGGCATTGCAAATTTTCCACTCTCTAGAAGTAACAAAACAAAAGCTCATTGGGATGAACATCAATATCTGTTTTTTCACCCCACTGAGATATTGTGAAATTTTGTTTTCAGTTTTGTAACCAGCAAAACTTTGCTCTAATAAGCAGAAATGAAAAGTCAAGTCGAGTGTCAGGTATTTCAAGATGACCAGTTTGGTAAGGGAGGGTTACAGGTTTGTACTCTTCTGCTTTTTATTATGTTACCAAGTCAAATAAAATAAAATGAACCAAACTGTGCGCAGTCACCTGCGCCATGCAGGTGTGCAGGCAGAGAATATAAGTCCTGCACGCTGGGTTTGTGTGAGGGATCTGTGGATATGATGAGGGTTTTTTTAAACCAACAGGTGCTGGCTTTAAAATTCCCAGTGTTTCTACAGATTGGATCACTCAGGGATCTTTCTTCTGCAGCAGTTTTTGCCAGACTAAGGGGGGTGTGACACACCAGGGAACCAGAGCAAGCCCCAGCCCTTGCCTGTGGTTTGTCCTGGTCCAGACTCCATTCTGTCCTTTACTCAGAGCCTCTGTGACTAAGAGACCAGGCATCCATGACCTTGCAGACCAGGGACAGCGTCTGAGTTCCCAGATTCCCATCTGGAGGTGGCACTTTCACCAGAAAATTTGCAGGAGCATCGCTCCTTCTGCTGGGCAAATTTCTCAGGATGGAGGCATTAGCTGGGATTTGTAGTTGAGGACAGGCAGTCCTGTACTGATCACTACAAATACAGACACTGAGGAGCTGAGAGGGGCTGGGAGGAGGGAGCTGAGCCTGAATTTTGGTCGTGTTCATCCTGGGTCCAGGTCCCAACAGAGAGCCCAAAGGCCCCGAATCCTCAGGCTGTGCCCTAACTGCAAACCCAGTTTCTTTTCTCCCCAGCTACATTGTTTTCTCTTGGAATTTTGCCTCATGTTTTCCTAATTATTCCACTGCAATACTCAACCCAATAGTTGCATGAGGAAGTCGATCATAACGATTTAAACACTTCTACAAAAGACAGATTAGCAGATTAGTGACTGCTCTGGAAAATGTGCAGCAGTGCTTGAAAATTAATCCTGCTCTTAATGCAGGGAAGAAACAAGCAGGCCTGTTATTAGTGTTTCCTATTTAAAATACACTTCAATTTCTGATTTTAAAATTGCAAATGCTGTAAGAATATGGTGAAGTATGTGTTCTGAAGAAACCTCTTGAGGTTTCCTTTAGCTAATTATTTACAGTATGAAGATCTGGCATAACAGGTACAGGCATCCTGGCGATTATGTATGAACATAATCATGGCCTGTCAGATGTTTTTAATTAAGCTTTCCCCAGTCTGAGTGCTCTGAATGGTGATGAGCATTAACATCCTTCAGCAGAGCAGTGCACAACTTCCTTGCAGACTGTGACCATGTGCTGTGCTCAGTGTTTGGCTTTGAGGTGTGGATTTAGTTTGAAACTGGGTGAAGTGAGGTCCTGTGTTTGTGCCTTGGTGATTCCTGCTCCCAGCTTTAAGCTTCTATTTGACTGTAGACTAAAGTAGGGATAAGGAGTTTTTCTGCAGCCAACATCTCAAGATCTCATGGGGGGGATCTGAAAAACACAGCCTGGATCCATTCCCAAGTACACTCCAACATCAGGTTCTGCAAGGTGAACTCCGGTGCCAACTCCTACCCCTTCCTTGTTCTCAGAAGTGCTGCATAAGTGGCTGACTTGTTATCTGGTGGAGGGGTTACATGGAAGTGGAAATAATATGGGAAACTGAGCAATAGGCTTGATGAAGACACAAGGTACAGGAAAGTGATTTTTCCCCTCCATCCAGCAGTGGTGAGGCCACATCTGGTGAGCAGTGTCAAACCCAGGGATGCCCAGTGCAAGGAAGACTTGTGCAAACCAAACCAAAGCAAGACAAGCCCTAGGCAGCAAGGCTCAGAGGCAGGTTCTGCTTTGAGCAGGAGGTGGGACCAGATGAAATCCAGAGATTCCTTCCAGACTCAGTTGTTCCATAGCCCTGTAATGTCTCGTAAGAGGTGAGGGTATTACTTTTCCTAAATAATTCTGTTTCTTAGTGTGCTTAGAACTGAGAGCACTCAAACTATGTTGGAGTTCTTCTGTGTCCTCAAAGCAATTTGTTGGTGTCTCATATCAATATATTGTGAGGAAATATGTTGTTGTTCATACGGCAATTGGGGATGGCATCTATACACCTGAGCATAGGTACAGAGAGGTTTTCTGCGTGCCCAGGAAGAAAGATTAAAACTTTATAACATTGTTGCTTTTAATATAGAATCAATTGGCTATTGCCTGCTGTATTGCAAGAATTCTGTCCTACAAAAGGCCTGTGGGAAGTGACTCCTTGATCTCACTAAAAATTCTGTGTGTTCAAAACCAAAAGTAAGGTTTAATACCTAGGAGAACTGTCCTAGGACATGAAATATATTAGAAATCCTTACTAAAGGATGTGGTGGAGAGCCATTTCTTTAATTCCCCCCTAAAATTTACCTCAACAATAGAACACAGGTAACTGATCACAGCCTTTCCAGCTGGAGGGCAAACCCTCAGCAGAAGCTCATCACAATAACTAAACCAAGCAGTTTGTTTTCTCCAGTTGACTTTCAAAGACCCCTTACTCCATGGACCTGATTCCCTTCCTCCCTTAGGGGCCACCAACCACAATCACAGTGCCCTGTGTGAAGGTATTTATTAAGGAAGTTGTTCAGAGAGGAGAGGGCTCAGCTGACCTGTGATATGGAGTTTTTAATTTCTTTCAATCTTCCATAGTCTAGGATCTAAACAGATCCAGATTCACAGGGCTGAACAAACCAACAGAGAGTGCTGGTGCCCCTGGAGCTCTCCCGTGCATCCAATCCAGTGTGTCCTCTTTGTTTTCATTTTGCTTTTTCTTTTTCCTCCTCGCTCTTTTTTTTCTTTTTTTTTCTTTTTTTTTTTTTTTTTTCCCAGAAGGGTTGGGGAGGGGGTTGTGTGTCCTGCTTTTTAAAGAGGGAAACTTCTGGCCATCTGCATGTAAAACAGGTTGTTGCTTGCATGAATATCTATTCGTGGTCATTTAGGAATGCTCATGCATTTCCCTGTTTTGTGTACAAAACTGTGTGAATTGCATGCAATTTAGGGTGGAGAGTGCAATCCTAAAGTATTACTGCACAAAGTACAGCAGCTCAGCTTTTGTCAAAAAAATGAGCTATGTAAATAAAGGTAATACTGGCAGAGATGATGAAATTAAGATTAGCAAATAATGAGTAAAATTATTTACTTGACTACAAAGAGAAGCTGGATGAGAATCTTATCTGGGAAACAAATGTAAATCCTCAGATTCCATTAGAGATACATTAGGGATTGGTGACAGCTCCCAGTCCAATCCATTCAATATCCATATTAGCCCTGAAAGGGCTGCATTACAAAGATTCTGTGTAGGGCTGGTTACATTGAGTCCTCACTGGTACAAAAAAAAAAATTTTCTATTACTTAACCGCTTCCTGCAATCATCATCTGTGACTGTAACTGTTTGAAATTAGCTGAACAGGATCCTCTTTTTTGTTAATTTGCTTATGATTATAATTGAGGGAAAACCATTCTTTTTAAAAACTAGTTAGTTTTCAACTTCAGGCCAAAACCTTCCCATTATCCAAATGAAAGAGAAGAGATAAAATGTTTTCTATTTTATTCAGTGTCAGCTTCTTAAGTATTTAAATTTTTTTGTAACAAATGCTTAAAAACATAAATCATGCAAACTTGTGATTATGTGCTTGCATAGTGATTTGTAATGTCAAATTTTTGGAAACTTTCTATTTGCATTCTTGATAAAGTAAATGCTGTCTGTTATTATACCTGTTCCTGCTATATGGAAATCACAGTGCTTAAACAAACTGCATTATGAAAAACATGTGTTTTGAGAACCTGTTCTCTAAAGATATTTAATTTCCATTTAGAACACTAGCTTTAAAATTAATGACTCTGCTTCAAAATGCAAATTCCCCTTCTCTATTTCAAGGAGACAAACTGAAGTTCACTGACTCCTGAAATATCGCTGCTTTGTCCCAAGAAAGCGCTGTCTTTTTAAATCTCAGCTCTAATTCCTCTTTGATTTTGCATCAACACCTTAATGGGGAAAAAATTCGCCACAAATCAGCATCTGATTAGCCCAAATCATCCCCTCCTAATCCCCCTCTGAAAAAAAAAATGCCATTTGCAAAGTACTGCTGTGCGCCGATGTAGCATCTTTGTAAATTTAAAAACCCAGGTGTATTGATGAAAATACATAGAACATTTTAATTAAAACTCATAAAATTGTTGGACATCTGCTCCAAATTGTTCAACATTTTAGTGGTTAACAGATTTTGTGCACCTAGATAATGAATTACTCGTTATTATTGGCATAAATAGTAGCTGTGGGGCTTTTTATAGCAAGATCAGAAGCCTCTTTGTGCGAGCTCTGGCTTACTTTATAGTCTTTTGGCAGATGCCTATTAGAACCAATAAGTTTAGCTAAAAAAAGGGAGGCAGAGTTAAACACAGGAAACAAGAGTTGAATGTCCGCCAATAAAAATGATCACAAATCAGGGCTGCTGATGTCATAACCCTTGAGGTCAGAGGTTGGGCACGGAATAAATGGCTCTGAAAGGGGCAGCCTGTCTGGAGGGCTGAGCTGTTGTTGGCAGGCAGGCACGGCCATGAGTAAATGGGAGGCACAATGCCGCCACTGGGCCTCATTAGCAGCCGGGCCGGTGAAGAGAAGTGTTTGATGAGTCCTACACGTCCCACTGTGGCACTGTGTGATGTAAATGGAATAATTACTATGATCTAATGGGCGTCTCTTTTGCATGCGGGCCCCCGGTGAATGAAGCCCCTCTTTTATGGCATTCAGCCCGGGTTGTGTAAACTGTGGGGTGCCACTGGGGATGGAGCGGCGGCAGGTCCCGCCGGCCCGCTCGCATTCACCCTCAATAGAAAGGGAAGGCCAAGTAATTTACTCCGCTGCCTTTCACCATGAGAGTGGCAGATTGAAGGTCACACTCGATTTGGCAGGACTTGAGTCGCTCTCTGTGCTGACGCCGAGCGAGACAGATGCAACATCTCCCCGCTTTCGGGACTTTCGGGGACGAGCCGTTTAATTGCGTGCGTGTGCGCCCAGCCGGACAATGCGGCGCGGGATATCCCACTTTTCGGGGAGCACACCCCTGGGTTTAAGCTGCCTGCCCCATTTCTTCATGAGCTTCACGTGTCTGAGCTCTGCGTAGGGTGCTGGTGGCTCTCGGGGGTCTCGCCAGGCTGGGTGGAACCCCCGGTTCAGCTGGTAACAAACAGCCCATTGTTGTCTTTATACAGATCATTAAAAGTCCGAATTAAAATAATTGCATCTTGTGTAGACATACTGCTTTTTCGGGCTGAAAAGATGTGACATTGTCTCTGGCTAAAATTTGTTAGGAATGTCCTGGTAATGATGTTATATCGATTGTGTAATGCCCAATGTTCTGTCTGAATCCAGGCTGCCACAATCCTGACATAACAAGATTTTGTTGTGGCTGATTTCAGATGTCTATATTAACAATCAGCATCATTTCCTTATTAATTTCATGCTTTGTGCATCCACATGGCTTAAATTAAATTTCTCAGACTTTTTTTTGTAAGTGGGATAATATTTTTCATAAACTCACTCACTCCAGAAATGTTTTGTGCATTTTTCCCCAGCAATTCCCTGTGGGCATGCTTTTTAGGGAACTTTGGACCAACTTTTATTTTTGATGTTTGCTTTTATTATATGCTCCATGTATGGCTAACGAAGGCCAAACCATGGACACATAGAAGTCAATGGAAAAATTCTCAATGACTTCAGTAGGACCAGGATTAAAGTGTGTGGTCTACATAAAATTCGGTGGAATCCAGTCTCTTGGAAAATATTTTTCCATGGGATATTTTCTAAGGTCATTTTAATTACGACCTGTACAGTATTTCTGTTGTTTGCGGTCACACGGAATCCTCACTCATCATTTGTGAAGACAACACAATCTTTCCTTTAGGCAACATTTTTTATTTTTAAAGAAGGAATAGATTGTGGATACTTGGGAAGGTCAAATCTAGGTCAGCATCAGTGCTCTAAGCAGTACTCTAAACACATGTTTACATCATTTGGAACCCATTATTCATGGTTTTATATTACTTTATTGTGAAATAATGCATCAACAGTTTTGCTTTGTTTTGTATTTAACTGGTAATATTTGAGTGTTAAACTTCACATCAGCGGAGTGTGGGAGAAACAAACATGTACAATTACTAGACAAAATAGATTGGAAGTTGATGATCTTCTGTTGCCTGTGGAATCACAGAAGCAATGATGTGGTTTTCTTGGCTACTTCAAAGGAATCCACAAAAAAAAAGCACCTACTAAAAGCAAAAGCTATTGTCAGGAACTGTAAATTCTCAGTACCTGGGTCTGTGTGATTATGTCTTTCTAACAGTTTAGAAAATTGTTTGAGGTACACAAATTGAAGAAGTCTGGAACCTCTGATGTAGTACTTTTCAATGTGTTATGGATTATTTGCTGTAATTTCATGGTTCCTTTCCTTTGCCTCTTTGGCTAAATCTGAATTAACCTGGCAGCAGCCATCCAAACCTGCCCAGGGCTTGGTCAGTGCCCTGAAAGACAATAACTGTGCTTTTCCTAGCGGTGCCAATGTCTGACACAGGTTTCACAAGCACATTTTCCAGCTGCAAACAGAGCCAGCAGAGCTGAGCTTTCCAGCCAGGGAGGTGGCAGGAGGCTCAGTACTTGACACTCTGCACTGGCACATCCTCAGCGCTCAGGAGTCACCAAATCCATGGATTTCCCCTCTGCCTCACACAAGGCTTTGCCTTTTCTTTGGCCCCACAGAGTCAATGGGGGTTTTGTCCTTGGGACACAGACCCCTGAGTAGGTCAAACAGGATTTTCTGACACACAGCAAGTGCAAGGGGAGCAGAGGATGCCCAGTGTGAGGCCCTTCCTTGTCAGGTTTGGGGGGTGCCTGGCTGCAGCCTCCCACTCACAATGTCACCGGGCTGTCCCAGGCTGTGTCACCCGGGCTGTCCCCAGCCTGGCTTTGCTCTCTGTGGCTCCACGATCCAGCGCATCCATAAAACAGGAACATCACACCGACCCCATCTAAATTCACCCCCTGATTCTGGTGCCTCCCATTTATTGCTGTCCCCGTTGCCTGCAGCAGGACACAAGGAATGTCACACCTTGATCTGAGGCACCCTTCGAGTGGCCAGGACTGGCAGCTCCCCGTTTTCCCTGAGTACAGCAAGCAGGGCTTGTGCCAGGGAGTTCAAAGAGCACTAGAAATGAAAGACAGTCTCAACCAGATTTCCCAAATTGCTCAACACTCAGCAGTTCCCTTGCTGAGTCTGCACCTGAATAAGTGGCTTGATTTTTTAAAGTTATTTGCCAGGCTGCAGCTCTCACTGCTCCTCATGATAAATAAAGTTTCAGAGGGAGTTGTTGTCTATGAAGTACCTGGGAAGCCTTCCCTGTTATACATGCTGTTATTAGAATTATTATTCTTTTATTTGTTAAAGCTGTTATTTGTTCCTATAAATATTCTGTGGTAAATTAATCCCACTTCAGGAGATGAAGCAGGTTTGGCTCTGTCATTTAATATACCTGAAGGTAAACATCGCTGATAGAAATCTGTCAGAGGCAGGAAAACACAAAAGCCATTTCAGAGTTTCAAGTGTGTGTTTCGGTCAGTATCGATCCTCCCGAAGCTGATTTTTTCCTGTTTCTTGCTTTTTGGGAGCACGGCAGCGCCAGCAGAAAAACAATTAGGAATCCCATCCCCCACGGATCCCCTTGGAAAAAAGGTTAAATTTAAATAATCATTTCGAGCGCTGTTCCTGTTGTAGGTGGGGTTTGGAATGCAGAGTACAACAGACCCTCGCATTTTTCACTGATTATCTTTAATTACTTGTGAGGGCTGAGCAGCTCGCATTACCCCCAGGCACCGCAGACTGACAAGGAATCTTCTTTCAAGCCTTTTATAGAGCATCGCATTATCGAGTAACTAACAGAGCAAAACTGACACGAAAAGAAAGTTCATTATTACTTTCATTATTGTCAAAAGAGTTTTATTTACTTATGAAGCCCTAGTTTTAAACACACTTTCCACACGGAAAGTGTTGCCACTCTGGGGCTTCTCCCCTGCCCTGGAGGAGGCTCGGGAGCCGCAGCCCCTAGTTCAGAACTCCTTCAGGAAAAGCTCTTTGTGCTTTTTGAAAGTACCCGCATCTCTAATTTGAAGTCCTGAAGGTATTCCTTTTGCCAGGCTTTAGGTGGGATAAGGAAAACGGAAAATTTTCTGTACTAGGAAGGTTTTTTTGCACTTTTTTTCCTCGTTCCTTCTGCTTTTTCGGGTGATGTGGGCTCTGAGCTGGGAGCTAAAGCTCACAGACGAGAGCTCTGCTGCCTCTGTGTCTGTCACAGATCCCTTAGAGGAAGGCAGCAGGACATGGGGTGTCCAGAGCTGACAGATCTGTGCCAAAGTGTCAACACTGGGCACTTAAAATCCCAGGGTCTCTGATGTGAACCTTATTTGCTGGGGTTAACAACGCATGGGACTAATGGATGGTGGGAAGAGATGGAGGTTTAATCTGTGCAAAAGCATTCACAGTGCCTGAATTTTAGCGCAGTTACCCCGGCGAACCTTCAGCTGTGATTTAATTGCACAAAATCCCCACACAGCACATGGGGGCAGTGAGGAACTGAGAGGACATTAAGAGTTATCAAAAAGTTGGGAGTCTGAGGAAGATTAGCCAAGGGCATGTCCCTCTTTCTCTGAGCCTAAGGGATCACCTCCATCCTGAAATTCAGCTGGGGTTGCTAACCAGGGCTCATAGTGTGAGAGATGAGCACTGGGGCTGCTGCTTCTGACAAAATACTTCCCTGTCCATCCCCTGGATTACCTCAGCAGGCCGCCTGCACACGCCGCTACATGGAAAAATCCAAACCCAGAGTCTTCTCTTGGGTGTTGGGAATTTGAATCAATGCTTTCTGCTTCATGATTGCAGGATAAAAACTGCTCAGTGTTCCCAGAGGGCAGCAGTAGCTGTGTGAAGTCTCAGGTGTAGAACAGTGGCAGCCGTCGGAACAATTTCGTTGCTGAGATTAAAGTTGCAAAACACATCTGCACTTCACAGCGTGCAATTCCTGCAATTCCATGTGTCCAGGAAAACCTTGAGAGGTGTCCAATAACTGGCAGTGGGATACCAGCACAGATTGTAACTTTAACCCCTCCACATTTTACAGATGTAATTTAAATTACTAACAAAAATCTAGTGGTCAGAAATTAAGATGTTGCTGCTCTATGAGTAATTACTTATTAATCTAAGCATGTACTTATCCTTCTTTAGCAGTGCCAGATTCCATATGTAATTTGTTTGACCTATTTGCTTTCAAAACTGAATTTATTTAATTTTTTTTTTTTTTACTGCATCTGTGGGAATGTTAATCGAGCCTTAATAGGCAGACGGAAGTATTTGCAAACCATCTTATTTGTCATATTTTCAGTGCTGTGGTTTATCAAACAGCTGATTAGTAAATTGAAAAGCCATTCTATGTATACAGATAATTTTAATCACTATGTACTGAACACTTTGGGCAGTGATGTCTTAAAATAATTTGTTGCCTGATAATGGGGCTTGCAGGTAGGAATGATGTAAGTATATACAGATATAGGTAAAATGTCACCAAGTCACCTGTCCATGTTGTACTGTCAGCAGCATTTTCAGTCTCAGCACTCTTTTCAATGGCTCATTCCTCCTGCATATCTCATAATTTCATGATTCTTGGGATTTTTTTCCTTTCTGCAAAGGCAACCCAGGTAACAAGCCAGCAGGTGTACCTGTGGATTTTATACATAATATTATGGAAACATTTTTCAGAAATAAAGCTGTGAAACAGCTTATTAAAACTCCCCGTCTCACAATATTTCTGCCTATTTCTTACCTGAGGATTGTTTTATTTATGTATTTTCTAATCATGAGAAAGACCAATTTAAGATTGGGAAAATCTTGTGAAATTGCCAAAAAAGTGGGATTCCTCTCCATATTTAGCAGTGAATGCTTTGGAACAAGAGTTGTCTTTCCCAAGAGAAGGAAATAAAAGCAGTGCAAGCGTTTCCACCTGACAGCCTGTGAGTTTCCAGGGGCCAAATTTGGGCACTGGCAGCAATTCCTTCACAGACTCAACTCCTGCTCCTCTTGGAGCTGTCCAGAGATTCTATCAATCCAAAATTCCTGGACACCTTTCCTGCAGCTTTTGTATTTGAGAGCAATTTGGTCCACAAAGCTGCTCTTGTGTTCTGCTGAATTGTTTCAGGGGTTATGTTTGGTTTTTGTTTTGAGGAATTATTTTGAGATAATGGAAAGCCAGAGTGGTGCCTGTGACCCAGAGGAGTTTGAAGAAGGATTAGAGGTCATGACAGACAAGTTGTGCCACAGAGTTACTGCTGGGGGAAGACAGGATGTATTATGCAAGTTGAGGTGCATCTTATATTAGAATGGAGCCTTGCAGTGCCAATATAAATAAAGTGAGTAGGGTTGCCAAAGAAAACAGTCTTCTCCTTTATTAGTCAACCTTTTCAATTCTAGTTAATTTTTTTATATAAAAAAAAAGTAGCTAATGGCCTGTAGCTAAGGGATGGGAAGATAGGGCTGAGCTAATGGGAACATCATTATAAAAAGTAAAATGCTGTGTAAAAAGGGGAGATAGTAAAGGTGAAGCATGTTTGGCACAGGTACTTTACAGTATCCATTAGCTGTGAGCTACTCAGATGGGTCTTGACTGGTTCACCCAGAAACTTTGGCAACTTTCTTCTTCTCTGTTTTGAGAGAAACAAGTGCCTGTGCTGGGAGAACTGGGCTGGGCTGTGAACACGGGGCTGTCACAGCCACACTCAGAAGGAGGGCTTGGAAATCAGGGCTTGGTGGCCTCAGTGTCACCTCAGGCATTGAAACACTTGCACAGGGACTTCACTACAGGTCAGGAAAAATTGTGCCTGCCTTGGAACCCACAGAGCTCTGGGCTCTGCTGCTGACCTGCAGCAGTCCCTGGCTGCAGGAGTCACTCCACAGGGAGCAGGTTTGCAGCTTGGGAATATCCACGCCAGCCATAAACAAGTTAAACTGGATGTTTGAAGCCTTCCTCACATGGCATCAGGGCACTCCTAGTGGGTTCATTTGCCTTTTGGGAAAGCAGAGAATTTGGCCACATGCAGCTCTAAGCCACAGGACCGCGTTGCTTCCACTTACCCCAGCCCGGCCCTGGCACACTTAAAAGCTGCCCAGCTTAATAACTGTTAATTATCACTGGGCACCAAAGGAAGCTTGGACTGCTCTTTTGTGATGATATTACTTCTCCATCTCTTGCTAGTATCTTCTGAGTAGAAGAAAAGAGAACACTTGTATTTTAAATCCCTTTGCTTTCTGAGCAGAAAAAAAAAGAAAAATGTCTTAATCCTTGCTGGACACACAGAACACATCTAAAGGTATTTGTGTCCTCACTGCTAAAAATGGGTTTTCCTCCTCAAGTACAGTATCCCCACCACTCTTCTGCTTCACCTGATGTTTATTTTCAAAGCATTTTTGCCTCTAGCTCTGCCCCTCTGTGTCCCCAGCAGCCAGGTAGGCACTGCCAGCAGTGACAGCAGCACTCTCCAGCCTTCCTGCTCAAGTTTCTGGGTAGCCTTTAATTGTTTCCTGTGTCAGAGCTGCAGGCATGATAGCGGCTCTCTGCAGCCTAAAGGAATTCCCCCTTCAGGAAGGCAACTTCCAGGTGAATATTCAGATTTCTTGATGGTTCTAGAGGATAAAATTTCTTTTTTATTTCACAAGGGATCCCGCTCATATTGGAGACACCTAGACATCTCTTTAATGATTTGGCACATTTAAAAAATGAAAAAATAATGCATTGTACAATGCAGTTTATTTTCTGAAAGAAAACAGCTAAACACATGTGAGACCACTCCAGAATATGCAACTGAAAAAAAAGAAACCTAAATAACTGTTACATTCTCAACAGTATAGTCTTGTGAATAACTAGAAGGACTTATTCATTTGCCTCCAAATATATCTCCACTCAAATGATTCTTCTGTTTGGGGGAATCCCTATTAATAGAGACCAGAGAAAATAATGTTCTCTTTGTCTCTTTCTAAGACATGTCCTTATTGTGTTTTGGACAATTGGGTCATTTATGATGATGAGGTAACTTGTTCTGAATCCTGAAAATGTAATTTCAGATGAACTGTGAGTAGTTTTACTAGTTGCTGAAATCCCTCTGCAACCTAATTTACAATTTACAGTAGGCGGCATTCTAACTTTGGTGTAAACAGCAGCTTGAGCATCTGTCCTCTTCCTTGAATGGAAAGGGGATAAAAGGTTTAAAATAACATGTCACAGTTGTGAATTCTGCTCTTTTTCATAAGTTAGGTCCATTTTGGTAGAGCAGGGCCAGGTGACAGAGGGTGAGTCCCCTGGGCTGAACAAGGTGCCAAGAGTGTGCATGGGACTGCTGAGCTGTGCAGTGCAGCAAGTGATGGACAAGCTTCACCTCAGCCAAAAACTGCTCCAAGGATGGAAAACAGCAGCCCAAAACTGATCCTTTGGCTCCTCCAAATCTCACAGCAGCAGTTCCCCATCCATGGCAAGCTGCTGATTCCTACCTGAGAGCAAAGCTTGGCTCTGTCCTCCCAGTCTCCCTTATTTTGGAGAAGTCAAAGATTGGTATTTACAAGAGAAGCCATTACAGAGGGCTCATAAACCTCTCAGGTCTGCAGATTGTAAGCAGGTAATTAAAAGTTAAGCACCTGCTTAAATGTTGTGCTGATAGGGAGCTTGCTCTGCCCCTGGAGATTGTGAGGCAGGAGCTGTGGGATGATGCTCCAATCCTCCTGTCCTCACCACAGTCAGCTCCTGTGAGAGGACATTGCACAGAGCAAATAACAGGCAGTTTCTATAGTTGCTTCTGTACAGACCCCTTTAAATCACTAAGTTTCATCTGAAAGAAGCAGAGCAAAGTGGAGCTGTAGTTTCTCATTCAATTCACACAGGGGGCCAAAGACTTGTATTTGAGTGTCAGAGCAGACTTTATTAACTTATTACTTTCAGCCAGTGTCCAGGTGTCTTTTTCTTGTTATATCTTTATTTATTGAATTATACTTGATGTTTTTACAACTGGGCTAGAAAAACTAACAAAACAAGAAGAGGAGGATGCAAGAGCTTGACTCAGCATGGATATTGATGTGGTTTAAGACTCTGTTTAAACTCAGCTCATGTAAACCATTGTGCTGATATAAGTAAGTATGTTGTAGCCTGCTGCTGCCAACCATTCTCACTGCAATTTACAGCTGTGCTGTAAATTAACCAGTGCAGCTAAACTCCTATAAACTATGTTAAGTTTATTTCAAGGTTATTTTCACATAAGGCTGTATTGCTTTAATTATCTATTTTAAAACCACATAATTTTGTTAATCTGGTGTAACTTTTTATATGTAAAGTAGCCTTCAGAAGATTGACGGAGTGCCAAAATCTGCTCTGTCAGGGATTTTGCTTTGCTGGAAGTTTGGAGGAACCTTCTTTACAGTTACATTTATGAGCAGAATTTGGCCTCTTTCTTCTCTTAGAACCTGGAGTAAATAACTCCTTAAGTCATTGATTTACTAGGATTGCAGTGTCATGTGAAGAATAAGAACTAGGCTATTATCTAGTCAATAAAACTAGATCTCATGCTCCAAAGAAAAATGCTTTTCCTTATCAGTCTGCTTTAAAAAACCCCAACCAAACAACCAAATGAACTATTTTAAGATTAAAATCTTTGGGCAGAGAGTGTTTCACCCAAGCATAACAAAATTTTAGTCTGCAAAGCTTTCATTTTACACTTGAGCTCTGTGAAAGAAGTTTCATCCCTGGTGCTTTATTTACCCTGTAATTTATTTCCCCTTCTCTACCCAAAAAATCATGGACAGGGAAACACCTTCAAGAACAGCTCCTTTAAGTGAAAAGTTTGGAAGATGGAGTTTTGCTGAGACAGTGGCTGGAGAAAACTCACCTGCTATTTATAACAGGGGAAATGTAGGTGGGCTGTTTCTTTAGCTGAGGTAAATTTGGTTATTTCCATTGGAGTGACAGTGTCTCTGCACTGCTTTGAGGCCTGGCCCGTTTGTGTCCCTTATCAGTTTTAGCTTAACAGTGCTGGATGGCTGTCTTCATTCTGCTACACTATTTACAAAATGATGGTAATTAACTAGATGATGACTTAATTAATGTGTAAGATAAATTCCTCTTGGCTGGGAAGCAGAGATGGTTGGCAGCTTCTGCTTGCTTAAATTAAAACAAGTTGCTTCGACGTTACATTTCCAAACAGGCAAAAACTTGCACTGCCATTCGGAGTGGTAAAATGAAACCATGACAATATTGCTGCTCGAGTGGGTGGTGCTGGAAATTGTTTTTCTTAAAACTTCTCATTTATTTGGGCACAAGATGTAGCAGCCTGTTGCTTTCTGTTCAACATGTGTGAAGGGCTAACATGGCTACCCAGACATGAGTATTTCCTAAACCTCAGAGGATTTGCTGTCTCCATGTATGTGCAGATATGGATTTGGATTAATTGAGTGGATGTTTCCTCTCTAACTCTCCTTTTCCTTAAGTGCTCTCTCTGCAGCCTTTGCACACATGCCAAGTGCTCAGCTTGGAGAGGAGCAATAATGTGGTTTAAAAAAAGAAACGCAATTATTTTAAGCATTTTCTCGCTAAAGTTTTTTTCCAGCTGCAGTTAATTTCTGTCTGATTAGTCTGACCTTTCACCCTCCAAGGAAGTAGTTTAGCAAAAGGGATAAATGTGGTCACAGTATATATGTGTATGTGAGCATGTGCTGATGTATTCAGTCATTGGCTTTATTTGGTTATGTTCAGCATGGACAAGTTCTGGTTACAAATATTTCTGCACATATTCAGCTGTGCTCAAATTTATCATTGGTGTTTGAAATTATGCATTTTTCTTATTTGATGAATGTGAAATCACAAGAAAGGTTCTAGTTTAGGCGTTTTTCCCTAAGCCCTACTACAGCAAATTAAAACTCTGAAATAGTCTTTTCTTTTACTTTTGAATTCATTCCTGTACTTTAAATGCATCTATTTACTGGTCAGCCATTACAGAAATCTAAGTCTTAGTTTGTGGTTATGAAATAAATATAAGTTTGCTGGAACAAAATACAGCCCTGCAGTGCTAACACCACAGGAGACTGCCAGCTGTGAAGGAAGAACCCTTTAGATCTCTCCTACCTGAAATTTCATTTTCTGTCCCAAGCAAGTGCCCATATTTTTGCCTGTCCTGGATCTGGTGGAGAACAAGCGCTCACTGATTTGTGTGTTGTATGAAAAAGATTCTAAACTGTGTTGTTTCTTTGTGCTACTGATTGAGCCAATGATGATTTGAAAACAGTTGCAAGCATTTGTACATAACAGTTTGATGCACATACATTTGAGAGTTGGGGGCACTTTTCCTGCTCCATAGAGGCTGCCCAGCTGAGTTGTTCAAATCCAAATGCAGAGCTGGATTTCTGCAGTTCAGTAAAACATAAGAATATCTCAGATTTAATCTGGAGCTGCTTTTCAAACGACACGAATTACAGAAAGTTGTTGGTAGAAAGACCACTCCATTGATGTATTTGTTCCCTCCCAGTTTGACTCGAAGCTGTGGTGCTACAAACCCAACCAGAGCAATTGTGGGATTTGTAACTGTGCATTTCATCTGGGATCTGATCAGCTGGTGCTGTGACGCCTTTATGGCACTCCCAGCTGTAATTGGTACAGTCCTTAAATGACAGCTTTTATGGATTGTCTCTTTTGGCACTGGGTCAGGTATTTAAAAAATAAATCCAGTTTGTGAGCGCATACAACCAAAGAGGTGTGTTCCAAGCCAAGAACAGTTTGTGGAGATGAATGAATACAGATTATTCCTGCATTCTTAACCTGGCAGTCTTTTGATGAGTTTCGGAAGCATCCAAGAGGAGGGAGCAGGAACAGGTGATCCAGCAGGATCATCAAGGCACTGTCCCAACCTGCAGTGATGGAGTTGGGGAAATGTCTTCTGGGGCTGAATCTGGAGAGGGATGGAAAGGGGCCCTGGTGACAAAGAGCAGGAAAAGAGGCCAAGGAAGTCAATGAACTCTTTGGCTCAGTATTGAAATCACCGGTCCTGGGGCCAGAGGGAAACTCCTGAGCACGGAAGGCTTTCCCTTGGTGGAGGTAGAACTTGGTGAAGTTAGGGAATATTTAAACAAACTTGGCATACTCAAATCCACAGGACCTGATGGAATGGGCCAATGAGAGCTGAGGAAGCCAGCTGATGTCCTTGTGATGTCACTCCCAAAGACGTCAGAATCACAGACCATATGAAGCTGGAAGGAACACCTGGAGGTCATGTGGTTCCTCCTGGAAGCTCATGGCAATTCAGGGAGATTCCTGCTTGCCAAGTGCTGCTGTTTTTCTCTATGAAAATGGGCAGCTCAGATGGCTTCTTACAATCTCTGATTTTGCTCTGTTTTCTTAAAGTGTACATTTTCCTCAGTCTTGTTTTGTTGATTGGGGTTTTCTCTGCTTGGAAGCTTTGGACAGTGTGTTTTCCTGCTCAGGTGGAAGCTCTTGATTGTCCTATATGAAGTGGGAGAATAGTATTAAGATGTGGCTTTTGTTGTGATTAGTTTCTACAGCAAGGAAAACTAAGTTATACGGGTGTCCTTTACTCCCTTTTTAGTCAAAATCTGGAATTTTCTAGATCTTGAGATACATCCTTGTCAGCAAAGCCTCACAAACAAAAGAGCAGTCAATGCTAACTTCCAACAAAACGACTTTTTTTTTTAATCATTCCATCCCAGCTTTTAATTTTGCAATGACCTTTCCATTTGGGAAGCAAGTCACGCTTCCCTTGTCGTGCTGAGCAGGAGGAGAAGAGCTCCATCCCTGTGTCCCAGGGCACATGGTGGTGTGTGTTGGTGACTGTCACCTCAGGAAGATGACGTGTGGTGACAATCTTGCCCAAAGCACACGAGCAAAGTTCACATTAGGAATTTGCTTAAATTAAAGCAAAGCTTGGCATGCGCAGCAACAGTTCAAAATCCAGTCTTGTGTTGTCACAAATTCTCTGTCATTAGCTTAATGTTAGTGTGAATTGGGTGTGCTGCCAGGCTTTCTTCCCTTCCTGTAGGGAATTCTGTATCACTGCTCCTATTACACTGAGAGTGCCCAGCACTGGGAGCTGGTAACACTGGTGCACTACTTATTTGCCAGAACGATATGAGCTGCTCACAAAAAAAANAAACTGCTGAGAAACCATAAGGTTTACATTAATTTGCAATGTGCTGTCTCCTTAGTAATGTGCACAGTTAAAGCTCATAGAAAAATTTTGCTTTTCAACTCTGTTTTCTTTTTAAAGAATACAAAAAGTTGCTGTTAAAACTCAGTCCCTGGTAGAATGATTCTCAACATTCTGTCTAAAAAAAAAAAAAAGTCTAATTTCAGCATCTGTCAAAGAAATGAAGCTGCTCAACAAAAGAGTTCCCTTGATTGCTTTGAAAAAAAATTAAGTGCTGGCTTATGACACACAAGGCATAAATTAAATCATAACTAGATCAAGATTACTGACAAGAAGTGATGACAGGTGTTGTGAATATGTTGACACGGGGATGCTGCCCTGTGTAACAATTGTCAGTCATCGGCCGGTGCTGAGGTTCGGCTGTGGCAAATGGAGAAAGGTTACTGGGAAGGAGTAGGAACTGCTAACAGTCACATGGTCAAAAATCAGAATTTATGGCAAACATTTGCTTCTTAAGCAGCTGGAGACAGCTGTGATGCAGCAGTATTAGGCTAAGCCATGTGTAAAATACTACAAGTATATTCAGTGCAGTGGTTAAGGAGCAATTTCTAACAGAGACGCTGGACTGGGATTAGGGAGATGGGGCTTTGCATTCTGACACAGCCCTCTCTGTGACCCTGGGCAAGATGTGTCACCTCTGTGCACATCAGCTCTGAGTACAGGATGATATTTCTGTTGTCTGTCTTGCCTGTTTAGGCTGTTAGCTCGCTGGTGCATGGCCTGACCCGTCTGGGGAGCTGCACACCTGGCACACCTGATTTGCTCTGCTGTAATCTGCAGCGTCACAAAAACACAGCTAATTACTAATCCTGGTGGGGAGGAAGGCACATTCCTTGCCCCAGAGAACTTACAGACTTAAAATAACGAAGATTATTGCTGCTGAGGTTGAAGTGGTGCTGCATGTGCAGCCAGATGATTCCCATGTGCCGTTACTTAATAGATACAGACTGATGCCAAAAATGCACGGATGAAATTATATCATCTCTATTGACATGTTTGACACATGTGCTCCCTCTGCTAGATGTTGTGGTCTCTGCTGCAGTTTGGGATGCATAAAATGAGAGCTCCTTGCCTGCAGCACTTCACCAGGATGTTTATGGACAGAAAAACGGATGGGGGGTAAATATCTGCCAGTCAGACCCCTCTCAGCTCTCAGCATCTTTCTTCAGAGAAATGCATCATTATATCTGAACTGTGATGTTTATGAAGTATCATTAGCATTATTCAGTTACTGACTTCAGATGTCTTCTTCTCTGGCCAGAGCAATCATTATAGGTCTATCCAAGAGGAGCTGTGACAGATGTCACTGTTTGTTACAGTCACTGTATGCCAGATTTAGCCTCTGGCCATGTACTGCTTGAGTACTTCCTCTAAAAGCATCTTGTGAGTACCCTGCAGTAGAAACAAGTGACAAGGACTTCAGATATATTTGTGACATTGAATGGATTCGTTTTTAGGATGAGATTGTGATGTGGTAAGCAGGCAAACAAAGAGCAGACGATACTTGCAGAAAACCGGTTTCCTACCGATTCTTGACTACATCCTTTCATTCAGGTGATGCACTAATAGCAGTCAGGTCCTGCAAATCTGGACTTAAAGGAGGTTTTGTATCATCTGGCAAAACTATTGCAGTTGTTTAATATTATCAGTATTTTCCTCACAGCTCAAACTGCTGCATTAACTGTTGAGGTAAATTGTGATGATGAAAGGAAGGAAGGCACAGAGAAGCACAGCTTGTTCTCAGACAGAGACCCAGGGTCCAACCACCCTCTTGGTCTGGCCAGAGCACAAATACAGACAAGAAACTGAGAAACACAGATATAAATATTGACAAGAAACTGTGTCTGCTTTACTATAGACACAGGATCTGGCATTACCACGTGTCCTTGAACTCAACCAGGTTCTGAGTGTCACTACACTCCTCATTTTGGGAGCCACTGGTGTCCTACACAGACAAACATCCTCTGCCTCCCTTTCCCTCGCCATGCTGAGGGGCTCCCACGTCAAATTGCAGCTGAATAGGGGGAGAACCATGTTTTAGACTGGCATAATGCTGCTTGTTCCATATGTAAGTCAGGAGTTCCAAGCTGGCAGCAGTCACTCGAGCGCTGTTCCAGGTCACCTCTCCAGTGTTTGTGAAGAGGACACATAAATACCATATGTTAAGTCAGACTGATAAAAACAAATACACAAAACCCTGGAGAACTCCCTGGTGTCATCATAACCCTCAGAAATTCTGTCCTGCCCTCGAGAGGGAGGTGAGAAAATGACTGACAGGGCCTGGGTTACCAATTACTGCCGAGGCTTCAGTATTCAATTAATGCTACTAAAATTGGGAGAAAGAATGCAACAATGTCTCCTCTCCAATGCTAATGACCTGTATAAAAAGAAAATAATTGTGAAGAGAGCCTCTTGTAAAAAATAGTCCTTCTTTGAGTGTACCTCTGAGACGGAATCAGACACAGGATATTATCCACGTGGCCAAATGATCCATAGGATACCTCTGTCCTCCAGAGTAACTGCATTCTTCTGCAGGGGCTGCTTGTCCCATTGATGCTTTCTAAGGGACATTGCTGCCATACGCTCCTTAATTAGGAGATTAGGAGAATTCTTTGACTGAAAATTAAGAATCACTATGGCTTATTTTTATCACTAAAAGATCGCTCCAGCAACTTCCTCCAGGAAATTGCAAAGGGAAGTCATTATGTGAGGGGGGCTGGGGAGGCAAAAGCCAGCTCGATTGTGCATATGAACCCCAGATGAAATGTGTCCTAGCTCTGTGAGAGGGGCAAAAGGGGTGTTTACTAGGTCATTTACCATGTCCTTGTTTTTAAAGTTTCCTTTTCCACGATTACTTGTTGACCTTAATTGTTTCCATGCCCACGAGATAAGTCTTTGTACTTCCTACGGAGGCTTAGTGGAGAGGTCTGGGGATTGCTCTTGCTAATTACCCTGTATTCCTTCATTTCCCTTGAGTGTCTGTGGAGAGCCCATTCCCACATATGCTCCCAAAAATCCATTTTAATCGGAGGGGCAGCACTGCACAGCTGACGACATATGTTTAGCTGCATTCAGGGCTCGCTGAAGCATGCCTCTCATGTTACATAAAAGGGGAAGGTCAATACAAAACAAACAGCTTTTTACAAGCTACGGCTTAAGAATCCTGTCCTAAAGAACCCTTGCATTTCAGGGAGTGACAAATCAGCTTGTCGCTGAGCTCTGTTCTCTCTTGAGGTTTTTTTTTTTTCCTTTTTTTTTT
>VZUA01107763.1:0-13996 GCA_013401035.1 Horornis vulcanius
TGTGTGTGGGGTACAGTGTGTGTGGGTGCACTGTGTGTGGGTACATTCTCTCTGGGGTACATTGTGGGTACAGTGTCTGTGGGGTAGTGTGTGTGTGGGTTACAGTGTGTGTGGGGTACAGTATCTGTGGGTTACAGTGTGTGTGGGTACAGTGTCTGTGGGTACAGTGTNTCTTCCATCTTCTCCCAGCTGCCTCCTGGACATGGCACATGTGCAACCCCTCCCCACAGGCCTTGGACAGCCCTTGGAGACACAACAAAACTAAATTAGCTTCTCACAGTATGCTTTGAAAGCTTTTCTTTTCAAACAGGCTCACTTTGTCCCAAGCTCTTTCTGCATTTCCCAGGATCACATATATTGTGGTTCTGCTGAACTGTTTTAAGATAATAGTTCTGCCATCACCTTTCCTTCAGACAAGTGATCACTTTGTGTCCTGAATAACACATATCAGACCAGACATTATTTCTGAAATCTGTCTCCTGATCCTCTAAGACTCAATTAACTCAGCTTTAGAAGGAACACAGCCTTGCAAACCAGCTCCATCAGTACAACTGTAAGATGATGACCTTGGGCTGTACCTGAGCTGGTGACTTTGGATCCTGAAAGCAAAAATCCAGAGTGGGTGTTACCAGGCCACCCATCTTGTCCTGGTCTGTTGACCAAACCTCTCACTAAGCCAAATCAAATACAGAAGAAGGTCCTTCTTCTCATCTCCCTCTGCAGGGGTACTGTGACCTACCATGGATGCCAGGTGGATCTGACACATTGACATCTAGATCTGACTGGTATCTAGGCCATGACTCCACAAGCCAAGACTCCCCAAGGGATAGGAGGAATGTTTCCTTTACAGGAGCTAGCTATGCTTGTTTATTCTCAGTGAGGAGAATGCATGTTTTGTCTGACAGAAAAATCATTAAAACATTTTAAAACAGAAGCTAGACCCTAGATAGTACTCCAGTGCTTATAAAATATAAAAGACATCAGAGGAACAAATTTACAACAATCTAATTCTTTTCCAACATTCACCAATCACTTGGGACTGGGGTCAATAGCTTGCATAGCTACCCCATTCCTTCCTCATCCATTAGACTTTGCACCTCCTCCGTGGGGCTCAGTGAAAGCATTTTCCCCAAGGGACCCAAAGGCCAAGTTTCACTGCAGCTGTTTATACGAGACTAACCTTTCGTGGATCCAGGCCAGACCACAAGGAAGCAAGCCACAGCCCTCTACCCATTTTTTGCCTTCTCCTGGAAAGATACAACATTGCATGCCTTTGTCAGCAGTGGTCTAGTTTGGCTCCATCTCCAGCCTGGGATTTAATCCTGGGAAACACTCAAATGACTTCTCCTTACAGAATCTCCATTTGAGCCAGATTTCCCTGAAATTTTCCCCTCTTTATTTATCCAACTATTGGCTTTGTTTTGGAGATATTTTTAACCTTTCAATTTCATGCTTTGGGGCCCTAACTGTAGGAAGACATGACTGCACCTTCTCAGTTATGAGAACCAACTTCTGACTGCTGCTTTCTCAGAGGGGTAATTCCACCACTGAGACTGAATATTTTTCTTCCTGTTGTTCTTTTTACAAGTTTCAAATTTATTTCAGTCTTTAAACATAAGCCTATTCGAAAAATCCATATGTACATTGATGATGTTTTAGATATTTCTTTGGGAGTCACTAAGTCAATCAGCATCAGAATTTTCCTGTAAAGCAGTCTGATACGACCTTGCTCGTAAATAGGTCAAGAATGAAGAACAGCTGACAAAGGGAGAAAATAATGGGACAAAAAGTGGGTGTATCATTTTTTCATCCTCTCCCAACTTTACATTCTCCTTCTCCCAAGTCTCAGCTTCTCTCCTCTTACCTGAAACCTCATGGTTAGCTACAGTTTCTTCAATGACAACTCTCAAGCAGAGAAGCATGGTTAGGATGATATCAGCTCTGCTCACCATGGATGATAAGAGTGCAGAGGACCTTTCCCAAGCTGCTGTCAGGGCTGAGTTTCAGGTTTTTGCCCACTGCAGGGAAGTGTTTCTGCCAGAGGCAACCCACAGCTTCTACTCACACAACACTGCTACCCACCACTTAGGAAGACAGTCAACACTGGCATTTTTCCACTTTTATTACCCTCCTTGAAACTTCCTAGTAAAATATGTAGGTTTATGTCTTACTGAATCCTTTGACTAATCTTGTTCTTTTTTGTGCTGTGGTCACTTTATGGGAATGAGTGTGGTTGCAGAGGGAACCAGTCCCAGTTAGTAACTCAGCTGCCACAGTTTAGAGGGAGAACTTGTTCCTGACCTTTAAACAGCCCCTCTGCAAGAACCCCTCAGCTAAGATCATTGGCCACTACTTTGTCTATGATATCAAGCTGCATTTTCTCCAGTGGCTCCTCTGGCACTTTCTAAGGAAGCTGAGCTGCTATGTGAGGCATAGTCTTTCAGAGAAATAGGAAACAAGAAGGTGTTTGCAGTGGGATAGTGCAATATTTTCAAAACAAACAAATATTATCCCATGTTAATAGTATGTTCCTAGCAAGACTGTACCAGTCATGTTATTTCTCTCTCCTTATCAATGGCAAAAATAATTTAATTCTAGCAATGCAATAAGCACACAATTATCATTCTCCGGTCATGACATTGCTGCCTGATTTCAGGCTCCAGTTATGTTTTTTTACTTGTTTCTGGATCCCTTGGCCAGTAAACATGATGTGTGGTCATAGGTTTTCCACTGTAGACGGCCTCTGGTCTTTAACAACTTGACTTATGCATGGGATTTCCAATTGGCCTGCAATCTGGTGAATCCATGCAAGCCCATGTGGTGGAGCCTGCAGTGTCCAGCATGGGGGTGAAGTGTAGATGTGTGCAGGGGATGTGCCCACTCTCACCTTGGTGCACCCAGGACACATCCCCCAGGCTTCCAGCAGCTCCTCCAGGAACATGTCACAGTTTCACTGTCCTCTTACAGGTTCAGAGAGGACTCTCCCTTCCACTGCTGTCATTTCTAACAAGACCTGAACAACAAAATGAGGGACATGTTTTTATACCAGCCTAGGCAGGCAAAAAAAAGTACATTCAATGCAGGAATGGCAGAGGTGGCAGGGGCTGGTTGTCCTCCCCAGTGGACAGGGAACTTCCAGCTTTACAGCTGTTTTCAAGATTTGCAGAAGTTTGAAGACCCAGGTTTTGGAGAAAACACAAAATCAACTTGTCCCTCCTTGGTTCACTGCCCTCTCTATATCCATGAGAAACTGTTATCACAGCTCTTGGAATCAGGAACCAATGTGACCAGATTTTGGAATTCAGGAGCTTTTGGCAACTGGAAGGACATAGCTCTATGTCCAGTGGAACACCTGAGTGCATTTTCCTTACTAAAGTTCAGCCCTGCAGGCTCACCTCTCCTTACCCACAGTCAGCCACTCGTAAGACAGATCATTTCAAGCATAGAGTCAAGGGCACCTGGGAACTATGGTTTGGAAGCCCCATTTTCCTAAGAATCAGGGGATTTTCCATGCATTCCCAGTTTGCTTCCATTGGTAGTAACAGCTGTCAGTCACAGCTCTGGATCACAGACCGTTGTGTATCTATCACCAAGCAGTCCTGTAAAGATGTATGTTCATTATGTCTCTAGAGCCATTCCTCAGCTGCAGCCTCTCTCTGGTCACAGATGTCTGTCTTTCTCCTTTCCTAGCCTGGAGAGGAGAAGCCCTCCTCAGAGGTTTGTCAGGCAGTAGAAGCAATCAGAGGAGCAATTAGTAACCAAATTTAGATGTGTAAGAAAAGACTTGGGTCCAAGGCACTGACAGTAGCTAATTTCAAAAGGCTTTCTGTTATGTGTTGCAAGTTATTTCTACAGGATCTCCTCTGAGTTCTACTGTATGGCTGAGAAGATTTTCTTGTGTTGCTGCTAATTAATATGATAATAAACAGGCACTTGTGTACAGTCCTTCCATTATGCAGTTTATACTTCTCTCATCTAGATGTTTCCTGGGGCATGTTTTACTTTAAATATCTCTCTGGTAGTGAGATGACTCTTCTTTCCACATAATCCTCTCATATATATCTGCTTTCATAAACGTTTCAGATACCCTTTGCCTTTCAGTTTCTTGCTTTCATCCCTTAAAATTACATTTATATGTCCACTCTTAAGAGAGTATGTTTTCTGAAGCTACTAGAACCATTTTCTTTCCAGATACTGGCTCAGAAAGGAGCAGTGTTCTTCACTTCAACAAGGTTCTGCATAGTCCTTCTTGCATTTCAGTTCCCACTGTGGAGAGTGCTGAAGCCCCAGTTTCTTGAGGTTCTAAGCAGGCTGTGTGATGTGCTGAGTAATGAAATACTTATTTCCTCAGTTTTTTCTCTTGCTTCCTCTTCCTGTCCTCTAGCCTCAAATAGCACAGCTTTGAGTTACAGCTGCAAGGGTTTGCTTTAGACCTGAACCTAGAGGGAGAGCTTTTGGAGGGCAATGCTGGTGGTACTAACCTGTGCTTGTGCTCATTAGCCAACCAATGCATGCACATCTGCTCTGCCCAGCTGCCTCAGCACCAGCATCTTTCACTTATGTCAAAAGAAAGATACACAATATGAGATTTGCTGTAATTTAATATGAAGCAGTTAGCAGCTTCTAAGGGAATAATCAAACTCAATGCAGAGTTGAACTTGAACAGAAGTAATAGATCCAAGTTGTACTGAGCAGACACAAACAGCAGAATTCAACTTTGCTCTACCTAATGGTCAAGATGCCTTTGCTTTGCAATTTAGCTTGTAAACTCACCACTGTCATTTGGCACATTCAGAGATGTTTTAGGCACAGAAAAGAGGACAGCAAGTACTGCTGTGATATTAAGGGATATTAACATAGAAAGCAATGAAAATGTTACTACATCCTCTTTGGCCAGCTGTATTTCTGAGTCCTTATTTGAAGGAGAAACAATATGTCATTTATCCTCTGCACACATATGAATTATAAAGTTTTACAAGTACCAAGTGTGCAATTACGGCTGGGTTTTGCATGCAAAGGGCAAAGGAGAGTGATGTGGCTTCCTACAGCTTCTCTTGTGCATTTCTGCTGGAATCAAGCCCTTCCAATGAGGAGACTATTGAGTAAGGCAAGAAGAAAGAGTCTATTTTTGCCAAGTAGGAGGTTCTGCCACCACTTTTGAGAAAGGGACAGGGGGCTTTGGCTGAGCTGTACAGCTAGCAGCTATGGCCCACACGAAAGGCAAAAACCTACACAGGCTGCCAAAACAGCCAGCTCCCAAGGGATTTTCACTCCTAAGGTAGGAGGCAGCCCCAATGACTTCTTGAGAGCTGGTGTGTGTCACCTCTAATGCACATATCAAAAACTCTACATCCTGACCCCAAAACACACCTTGTCTTTTAAGACAGAGCAAAAAAGGAGGTAATAGCCCTGTTATTAAAAAAAAAAAAGAAAAACAATAAAGGTGATCTTTTTCAGAGACAGCTGTATTTTGTGCTGGTCTGAATGCAGCCATAGTTCACATCTGTCAGACTTAATCCATGCAAAATCTATGCACCTTGATTGAGTCTCAAGAGATCATGTTTCAGCCCTGCAAAACCTATGGATCATGAGTGAATCTCAAAAGACCGTATTCTGCAGTTGTGTACACAAACCCACTGGAAAAGGGATGAATGCAACAAAGACAATTACAATGAGACGGGAAAGATCTCCTACAGAAATTAGGTCTAGAACAGATGTTTTAAGAGTTGACTAGCAGCAATGATACACAGAATGAATGTAAAATAATTAGTAAGGAGACTAAAAACCTATTTAGGTAAGAAAGAAGAAGAACTCAGAAAGCACTTGACATTGAAGCAATTTGCCTTTTAAGGGCTGTTGTAGAAAAAAATATACAGTACAGCTACATTTAGAAACTATATTGAAACACTAGAGAGTCATCTGCAAAACGGTAATAATAAAAAACTCAAGTCCTTGAATTCATTGGTCTGATTCTCAAAAATGGGTTTCGTTGAAAGCTATGAAGAAAGAAGAGCTATTAAAATAAGCTCTTTGGAGAGTCTTGCTCTTACTAAATAAATATGATGAGCAAGGGATTATCATACTTTTGCAATTTGATCATGATGTTCCAGGCATACAGTGTGTATAAAGTAAATGCATGTTAGATTCTGCCCACAGGATTACTCCTTCTAATGATAGTTGTAAACAGTGTGCTTATTTGAAACCCTGAATAAGAGAGGGCAAAGTGCTTGATGTGAATCAAACACATGTAACACTGCTTGTTACAAAAAAAAAAAAAAAAAAAANAAATCAGCAGCACTATTATATCTAAAGCAAGCCCAGGCACTTGTGAAAAACACAACAGAACTTGCCCACTTTGTTTAAGTTGGGACACCGTGTGCCAAAACACCGGAGAGAAACCCACTGAGATGCAAACCCATCAGATGGCTTCTGCATCTGTGTGTCCAAGACAGAACTCGTGGCCCTGAACTGGGTTTTGAGAGACAGGGCATTTCATAGTTTGGTTTCAGCGTTCAGCTGCAGGGGCTTCCCACTGCTGCTGGGAAGCTCAGATCAAGTCCATGTCTCAAATCTGCTGTGAGAACCTATGGGGAGAGGACCAGGGAGCACCTCAGAGTATCCCAAATAATGGCAGAAAACCAGCTGTGGCAATCTGGCTTTGTGCACAGGAGTGTGACACCAATGGTTCTGTGCCACATGGGACCCTGTGAGCGCTGCACCACAGCACCAGCTGCCACACCAGCTGTCACTGCCACTGTTACCACCAGCACCCCCTCTGAAGTCACATCAATGCTGAAAGCCCTGCCAATGCCACAGCCAAGCCCTGTCCCTAAAAAGAATAATTAAAATGAGCTGGGGCTGAACTGGCTGCACCAGCACAGAAGCATCGTCTAACTGAGGCTATTCAAATCTATTATTGCCAAGGGCTGCTGTACAATTTTAACGGAGCTTAGCTGGTTGTTTTTTTCCCCTCCTTTTCCTCCTTTCTGGTTAGCTGCCAGCAGCCAGGCCAAGCTTGCTGGACTCAAGGCTGCTCTTCTGCCAACCTGCTCCAGAGCTTTTTCATAGGCTGCTGTGGGGTCAGTGCCTTGTGCTCTGCCTGTGAGCAGACACATGCCTCTGCTGCTTTGTACACCCAGTGTGTGAACACTATGGGAGAAACAGGCCATCTTAAACCTTTTTATGCCCCTGCAGGTTTTTCATAATGGGTTTAAAACATTCAGCCCTTTTACCACCAAAAATGCCTGGCTAGTCAGTTCTTTAGTAACCAGTACTGCTCTCTTTTCATGTGCATTTTTCAGCTAAACCATTACCTTTTTGTTGTTGTTCTTGCCTTCTCTATTGTTATCTGGTTCTTTCTGATCCTGACTACTCATCTACAATTTCATAGCTCTGTGTTGTCAGGTCTGTGTTATGTTGGTGAAGTCTCAGTGTCAACTATACTGTTGTAATCCTGCACATTCTTCACATTTACAAGGTGAAGGACTAAATATTTTTTAAAATTTTTTTCAGACTTTCTGTTTCTCTTCTGGAGACCTTAAAAAATAAAAGAAGCAGAAAAAGCAAAACTGCAAGGAGGAAAGGAGAAGGGAGACACAAGGAGCTCATAAGAGAGAGGGGAGGGCTGCAATGCCGAGTACGGTTATAACATCCTGTAACTGCCTTAATGAGAAGTCAGTATATTTTTACAAAAAAAAATAAAAAAATTAATTGAATCTGAATGTTATTATCAAACATGCTGCAACTGATACATCCCCTGCACACCTTCAGGGAGATCTACCTATCTACTTTGGTAATGGAGAGCAGCCCAGCTGGTCTCCAACCGGGTCAGTCTCATGCCTGGTGGAGTAGCATGACAACACTGGCAGGGCCCTGTGCCAGCTGGCAGGGCTTCAATCTAATAATCCCATACAGCACTTTCCTACAGTGCACTGCAGGGTGTTGTAAGGCTTCATTAGCTAAGTCTTGTAAAGGATTTTGACTACTTAAATAAAAGGGACTAGCTTCATGTTAAATATTAGGAGGATATTTTTCACCATGCAAAACTTTCAGTTTGAGCTCCGAGAAGTCAGCTCTCATCCTGGCCTCAGCTCTGCTAAAGAGAGGCATCTGCCTGGGGCAGTAGTATCAACAGATCCGCCTGGAGTGGCCTGAAAGCAACAGTGATACACAGGTTTCTTTCACATTCAAAGGAACTGATTTATTGAAAGAAATGTTTATTTTCTTCCCTGGCAACACTATAGCAGCTAAAACTATATGCAGACCAGTCCTGGTTTTTGCCAGAACATTTCATTCAGTTACATATAAAACCTTTATAAACAGTCATTTAAATTAGCAAGAAAAAAGAGGTAAGAAGGCTCTATTTTAGCCTAAGTGAAAACTATTTCCATTACAGTTAGCAGAACAATTCACACTCAGCAGCAGTAAGCTTTTACTGCTATATTGCATAAATAAATGACGGTTTAAATTAAACCAGTTAATCAACTGCTAGCCATGCAAACCTTCCTGCCCTACATCATGAAGACAATATAAGCATAGACAACAAGGACCTTTCTGTCAAGAAAATCGTTTCTGAAAAGAAGAGGAAACTTCCCACTGCCTGTGACCCTAGCAAATGTTTCTGCATCATACCCTCAAAAAACCCAAAAATGAAAATTAAAAACAAATTAAGCCAGATTATTTGCAGGAGGTAGATCTGACAAATTCAGAGAATCATTCTGATACCAAAGGAGAACTCTTCATTTTACTATAATTTAAAGGTTTTAGAAACTACTGCAATAAATCACAAGGGTCACTTTTCTCCTTGATGTTGTCAACTCATGTCCATCCATTTCTCAACAGTCATGTGGTATAAAGACCTGAAGTTTAGAAAATAGACTTGCTGAGAGTTGAAAACAAGACCTTTCTCAGGAAGGAGGGTCCTGAGGGAGTTGGAAGATGAGTTTGCTAAGCCACTGTCCACAATTAAAAAAAAAAAAAAAAGGCAGGTGGAGTTCCAGATGACTGGAGAAAGGGAAATAAACCCCCATTTTTAAAGAGAGGTGTTAACTGTGTTATATTTCACTCAGTGTAAAAACAAGAAGCAGCCCCCTGAGCTCTGAAACAACTAACCCAGTGAACACCATTTGTGACTTTGCTAGGCTGCCACTGAAGCAATCAGCAGGGATACATGAAGTCCAAGAGCTTCTGGCCAGCCACAGGGGCAGAAGGGCCACTGTCTCCACACCAGCCACAGCAGAGGACACCACGTGTGTGTACAGCTGGGATGCTCCGCAGTCATCAGCCAGGTAATTCACACACCTCTGCCTGGGGAGGACCATCCATATTCTCTGGAGGTCTGAAGGAATAGAAGAATCTTCCCTACTCTGGGGCTGCCCAAACTCCTCTAAATCATGGCACTCAGGGGAAGTCCAAAATGGTTGGAAAAGGGAAACTGTAACACGTGTTTTTATAAAGGGGACTGTGGAGGACCCAGGGAACTACAGAGACTGGTCAGTCTCACCAATGTGCCAGGCAAGATTCTGGAGTAGATTCTCTTGGAAGCTGTGCTGAGGGGTCAGTGCTGGGACCCATACTGCTCAACATCTTTGTCAGGGCCATGGAAGTGGGATCAAGGGCACCCTCAGCACCAGGCTGTGTGGGGCACTGGAGGGAAGGGATGGCATCCAGANGTTGGAAAAGGGAAACTGTAACACGTGTTTTTATAAAGGGGACTGTGGAGGACCCAGGGAACTACAGAGACTGGTCAGTCTCACCAATGTGCCAGGCAAGATTCTGGAGTAGATTCTCTTGGAAGCTGTGCTGAGGGGTCAGTGCTGGGACCCATACTGCTCAACATCTTTGTCAGGGCCATGGAAGTGGGATCAAGGGCACCCTCAGCACCAGGCTGTGTGGGGCACTGGAGGGAAGGGATGGCATCCAGAGGGACCTGGACAGGCCTGAGAGCTGGGCCAGTGCAAACCTCATGCAAAGCCAAGTGCAAGGCCCTATAGCTGGGTCATGGCAATCCCAGACATACCAACAGCTTGGGCAGAGAAGTGACAGAGAGCAGCCCTGTGGTGAAAGATTTGGGGTGATGGTAGATAAAAAACTCAACATTAACCAGTTCAGAAAGCCAAGGAAATCCTGGGCTGCATCAAAAGGAGTATGGCCAGCAGGCAAGAGCATGCCCTTCTGCTCTGATGAGACCCCAGCTGGAGTGCTGTATGCAGATCTCCTGCCTCCAGCATAAGAATCACAGAANCATGCCACCAGCAAAGGAAGGACAAAGAACTGCCAGAGTAAGTCCAGGGGAAGATACAAGTAATGAGGGCCCTGGACCATGCCCTACAATGCCAGACTGAGAAAGTTGTGGTTGTTGAGCTTGGAGAAGAGAATGTTGTGTAGGCACCTCACAGCAACCTTGCAGTATCTGAAAGAGACCTATAGGGAAGCCAGAGAGGGACTGTTCATCAGGAACTTCAGTGATGAAGAGTAATGGGTACGAACTGCAAGAGGGGAATTTAAGTGTTGGGAAGAATGAGGGTAGTGAGACACTCAAGCAGATTGCCCAGAGAGGTTGTAGATGCCCCATCCCTGCAATTTTCAAGGCCAGGTTGCACAAAGCCTTGAGTGGCCTTGTCTAGTGGGAAGTGTCCTTGCCCATGGCAGTGAGGATAAGGATTAGATGGTATTTGAAGTGTTTTCCATGCCCTAACATTTTATGACTTATGTCTGTTATGTCTGTTGGACAACCATGTTGGGCAAGAACCTGCAGGAGCATGGAACTGTAGAATCATTAAAGTTGGAAAAGACCTCAAAGATAACCAATTCCAATCATTAACCTAGAACCACTCTGCTGACCGCTCCACCATGCCCCCAAGTACCACATTAACTCATGTCTCCACCACTTCTCTGAGCAGGCTATTCCAATATCTAAACAACCTTTCAGTGAAGAGTATTTTGCTAATATCCACTTTAAACCTACCTTTGCACACCTATGCAAAGCAATGCCCTCAATTGCATGGAGCAAGTAGGACTGCCCAGTGCTGAGAGGGACATGCAGGGCACAGCAAAGCACTATTTTGGGGGTTAAAGGAGGGGCCATGTTCCTCTTCCCATGCTTTTCTCCCCTATTCTGCCATTCATTTCTCTTCCCAAGTATATTGACTTAATGACTTCTGCCACTAACTGCAGGAACTCTCCTTTCAAGGCCCAGCATCCACTAAAGAGAGCCAAAAATGCTGACTCAAAAAGAAGTTTACAGTAGTAAACAGTGGTATTTCTGCTGCCTCTGATATTCTTAATGACTTGTTGGTCGAAGAGTGAAGAAACACTGGTTTGTTAATGTTTCTGACTCCCACAACCACCACACAGCACTTTTCCTTCAGTAGCCAGGATGTCTTCCCTAAGGCATGGACTGGGATGGGTTAAATCCAGATGAACTGTAAGGTCAGCTAAGCAATCCAGATTTTGGGAACATTCAGTCTTTAGCTGAAAACTCTGCCCACATTGTCTCTGTCAGTCAGGGTGCCTCCTTTTTCATTACTGACACTCAGACTTTTAATTTCACCCCAATGCTTTTATCGTGGTTTTATGCAGCACAACCATGTCAAACAAAGTAGTCATTAGTTAATTACTTGATGTCTAAATTGGAGAGTTTAGTCAAACATCTCAAGTTTTCTTAATTATAGCCAATTTTATATAAACATCAGCTGGCAAACACCGGGCTTGCATGCTTGAAGGAGGTACACCACAAATGACAGGAGAATAACCTGGGGTAACAAAATAAACATGGTTGCACATCTCAGCTTGCTAATCTTCTGCATATTTTCATTCTCAAGTAATTTTGACAAGCATTTTTTAGATTCAAACAGAAATCTGTGTATGATTGGAGTTGTTTACTTTGTTACTACTTCAGACAGAAGATTGAGACAGATTTTTTTCCTGACTCTGGTTTGTCAAGGAATTCTGTCATCAGCATTAGACTTTTCTCTACTATGAAATACCCTATAGGATGTGACTCCAGGCACCCCTTCAGAAAAAAATCAGGCTTTTTTAATTGACAGAGGAACCTTGTTCTTTTACCTTCTCTCAGTTGGATGCCAAAGATCTCTACCAAGTTGTACCCAGATCCCCTTGCTGACTCTTCCTTCCAAGAGGAGATCTCAGCATGAGTAGGCATAGATGACAAAACTATTCCTGACATCTCCAGACTCTGGAAAAGCTGTAAATCAAATGGGAATGTGCTAAATCTTGGTCTCTTTTATGTGCTTTGGTTATCACAGGACATCTGCAAGGGCAGTGACCTGCATGATTCATGATGCTGGAGAAACTGGGTGCCAGTGCAGCACCAGGTGACTGTGAACTGCTCTCACATTATTCCTTCAGTAGAGAAGCCATCTCTTTTCTCACCCCATCATCCTCAGTGGCAGCTGTGTCACTCTGAGAAGCCAGGACACAAGGCATTATGCCAATCTAATGTTTACAATATTTTTTGCTTTCTAGAAGCATTAGTAAGCAAAATTATTTTATCAGTCCATTTCATTAGCCTTAACGTCTTACACAGCATATCCTTATGCCCTTTTATTGTTTGTTTTTCTGCTTGTTTGGCTGGCTGGGTTGGTTTTTTTGTTTGTTTGTTTGTTTTGTTTGTTTGTTCTTTGTTTTGGTTTGGGTTTGGTTTTGTTTTATTTTCAGTAGTAGGGATATTGTCCAGTCTTAATCTATGTTTTTATTTTGATTCTGAAGGTTAATGTAACCTCAGCTCCTTGTATGTGATCCCCCTGCAGTCATCTGTTCTTCTTCTCAATGCATGTGCTGACATTTTTGTCTTGTAGCACCTACATCCTATGGAAACCCCTCGTTGCTTTCTTTTGGCTCAATCCTGCCTCTCCTCAAGTGAACATTTTTCTGTCTTTCCAGTGGGAATAGAAAACAAATATTGCCATACTTGCCAAATTTGGCATCAAATGGACCTCTTTATCTTTAGAAGAGACAGCTATGGACACTAACTCCAAGTTTCTCCCTGGTGGAGGTGCCCAGGTTCCTGGAAAGGTGACTTTTGCCCAGACCATTGTGGGCCATGGTATATTCACAAGACTGTCTCTGTGCCTAAGCAGAGACACAAGGAGATATGAGATCCCTCATTTCTCTATGTCCTGACTTACTCCTATCCAATTTTATAACCCTAAATGAAATTAATTGACTTTCTGCAGCCTACACGATTGCTTACACTTGATAAAATCTGTTACTATTACAAGAAAATAAATATGATCATTCTTATTAAGCACATGAATGGCAATAACAGCAATATATAGTATTTAATTACAACATATCCAGCTGTTTCCAGCATTACATGTTGTCCTAAGGAAGAGGTACAGCTACACATGCAATTCTCACTCTGTTGTAATTTGTCTCTGGTCACCACGGCAGGTAGCCTCTCTTACTGTCTTGTCAGGTGGAGTTCACAGAATCAGAATTACAGATTGGTTTGGGTTGGAAGGGGCCTTAAAGATCATCAGGCTCCAACCTCCTGCCTTGGGCAAGGATGCCTTTCTCTAGATCAGATTATTCAGAGCCCTATCCAGCCTGGCCTTGAGCACTTCCAAGGATGAGGGGTCCACAGCGTCTCTGGGCAATCGGTTACCACCTTATTTCCTTACAAACAATTTCTTTCTAATACTAATCTTAACCTGCCCTCCTTCAGCTTAAGGCCATTCACTACATGGCCTTGTGAAAAGTCCCTGTCCAGCTCTCTTGTGGGCCCCTTTAGCTACTGACAGGCTAACGAATTACTGTATTAACAGTCTAAAAAATTGTAAAAAGCAGAAATAACAAGAAATCAATCCAGACCAAGTACAATCTATGCCATTTCCCAGTGCTTACAAAGTCTCTCCAATAAGTTACAAAGGAGGAAATTTTCTTGTTTGTCATGGCTTAATGATAGCCCCCAGAAAGGACTAATTTCCATAATGCCTGGAAACCTAGTGTGTAAGGTTGAGCATGACATTATTAC
>VZUA01107767.1:3310-14084 GCA_013401035.1 Horornis vulcanius
CAGAGTGAAGGTCAAAGAGGGGTGTCTTTGGACTTCACTCTCTACTATTGGGGGAGCACTGTCCTGGTCATCTGGGTTGTTGCCATCCTCTCCTCTTGTTTGAAAAACTGAAAAAACAGCATTAATTGCCTGTCTTTTATAATGCAGATGAATGAAGTAAACTATAAAGGGAAGTAAAACTTTAATGGCAAGCGTAGTAAAGAAGTTAACAGTCTTTCCTGTTTTAGTAACGATGTATCTGCTTACTGCCTGTGAAGTTGCGATTTTGAGCAAAGTCAGTCTCAGAGAACTTTATAGTGGTTCCCACGGTTTCTGGAGGCCCAAAAGCACTGGCTGGGGAGTTGTGCTTTAGACAGGTGTCACCATCGTTTTGCAAGATGTTTTTCCACAGGATGCTCAACACAGTGAAAGTGCAGACATGCTGTATGCCCGCGTGTTGCAGCAGTACAGTAATGTTCTAAGTAATTCCTCCTGAAAACCTTTTTCTACCTCAATTTTCTTAATGATCCGGCTGGATTGAGGATGTCCATGCAACCTGTCATATACTATGATAGCGAAGCGCAGCGCTTTTTACATAGCAACCTCTGTCTTTGGACTACCTACAGTCTCGGATGGTAGCTGGACACTTTTGGTGCTCTGTGTGATAATAATCATGACGAAGAGAAGAAATGCAAACTCTCTTTCGAGTTGTTTGTGAGTGGGTAAGCAGATGCTGTACAATGACAAAAGATAATAATTGTAGCGAGATTATCACATGAATCAACAAAAATAATGTTGCAAGAGCAATTAGGGGAAGTAGCCTGGGGGGAGTTATTTTTAGGGAGACAACAGGAATGGCAAAAAGGAACAGAAAAGGTACTTCGGGAAAGGGCGAATTGAGAGAAGGAATGACTGTCATTCAGGATTCATGGTTTGCTTGTCCATTTTGGTTTACTGCCGTCTGTGACCATGTCACCGGGCAATATGTTATCTTCAAGGAAGGGGTGCATCATTTCCTCCGCTTCCAAGCAGCTGTTTTTTGGGTTTTTCCTAATCCTGTGGAAAGCTCAGCATCATATTGATCAGTCTCTGTGATATCATTATTATTTGGACCAAGGTAGGGCTTAATGTTCTTTGCCGGATACCACCTGGGGCCTGCTGGTGTGGAAATGCAAGTATACCCTCTTCCCCAGGTAATCAATTTATGAGGGCCCGAAATTTGATGAGTCTGGGGGTCCTTGACCAGCACAGGCGGCTCCTTATTGAGCTTTGCTCTGGCCAAATTGAAGAAGTGCCTGATTATGGGGGGGTTTGGCTCTGAGCTGGTACAATTCAGAAAATTAATTACATACAAGGCCTTACAGAGCCTCTCAACGGGAAGAAGTGTCTCTGTACCTCCCCACTGCTGGTGGAGGACTCGTTTGATGTGGAATGGGTCCTCTCAACAACTGATTGTCCCGTTAGGGAATGCGGGATGCCTGTATTGTGTTTGATGCCCCATTCCCGAAAAATGTCTTTAACTGTTTGGAGTGTAAGCGGTGCCATTGTCAGTTTTTATGAGCTTCGGCACTGCCAGAGTGGCAAAGGCTAACATAAAATGTTTTTTGACAAATTTGACATTTTCTCTGGCATGTGCGGAGGCGAAGACCATGCCGGAGAAAGTATCGACAGAGACGTGGACTTATTTTTGGCGACCAAAGGACGGGACGTGTGTGACATCTATCTGCCAGAGCTCATTACTATTGAGACCTCTAGGATTGACCCCTCTGTCCAAAAACAGTATCTGGTACGATTGACATTGTGGGCAAGAGCCAACAATGGCTTTTGCCCGTTCTCTACGAAGATGGAACATTTGGACCAAGGCATGAGTGTTTTGGTGGAAGAAACGATGTGATAATTTTGCCTGTTGGAATGTATCTGGCAAATTGGCTATTTGAGTGGGCATGGCAAGGGCGTCCGCTCTACTGTTACCCTCCACAATGGCACCTGGTAGGTTGGTGTGCAACCTCACATGCACAATATGATATGGTAGCTTTCTGTGGGAGATTAAATACACGAGTTTAGAAAGCAAATTTGAAATATATACAATTTGACACCTCTTTAAGGAAAGCATGTTCTGCTCTCATAGCTCTACTAGCCACGTACGCTGAATCTGTAACCAAATTAAAAGGTTGATCTTTAAACTTTTTGAATGCCCTGATGACGGCTGCAAGCTCGGCAACTTGTGGGGATCCTTCCACCATCAGACACCCACTTCTGAGTCTGGGGATCCTTCCAGGTCATGATGGACTTGTGAGAGGATCCTGAGACATATGTAAGCACTGTCACAGCATCAAGGGGCGTTTTGCTCTGGATGAATTTTGGAACCAATTGGAATTTGGATTTGAACAACTTATGGCCTGGAAAATGGATTGAAATTTTTCCTGCATAGCTATCGAGGGAGAACTGGAGGTTCTCGTTGTTTTGGAGCAGAAACTCCAGCTCCTCTTTCTTGTCCAAAGGCATGTATATTCATGAGAAGTCACACCCCGCAAGAGAGCGGAGGCGGATTCTGCCTTTCCTGGTAAGAGCCGCCATTGATTCCTGGGATGTGGTGATAGTCTTGCTGGGTTAAGAGTGCAAGAAAACCCACTCCAGGTTAAGTAAGGGGTCTTTTAAATCTTTGTCCCATTGAAAAATCAAGCCTTGAAAGTGTGGCACCTTCCCTAAGATCGCAAGAAGGAAGGGCAAACCTGGGTCATACCTGTGTGCTTGAATGGTAGACAGCGTTTCTTGGACAAGGCGGATAGAATTCTCGGCCTCAGGAGTTAATGTTCTTGGAGAGTTGGGTGTGCTGTCACCTTGCAGGAGATTGAACAATGGCACAAGATCTTCGGACAAGATCCCTAATAGGGTGCGTACCCAGTTGATGGATCCGCATAACTGCTGAAGTTCATGAAGCGTCTTGGGATTATTTTTGATAATCAGCTGCTGGGGTATGATGGTCTGCTCATGGACTCTCAGTCCAAGGTAGTTCCATCACTTGGATCTTTCTTTATGGATCTCAAATCCTGCAGCCTTCAGAATCGATCATAGCCTTCAGAATGTTGTCCAAGGCTGGTTGGTCCTTTGTGCACAATAACAAATCATCCATGTAGTGTACCAATATGCAGTCGGGGTACTTCTGCCTTATGGGTGATAGAATCGTTGCAATGAACCATTGACAAATTGAAGGGCTCACCTTCATTCCCTGCAGAAGGATGAGCCAATGGTCTTTTGAGGGGTGCTTGGCAGCTTGGTGATGGAACTGAAAATGCAAATCTTGAAGCATCAGTCGGATGTAATGGAAAATTGAAGAAACAGTCTTTAATATCTATGACTGCTATTGGCCAGCTTCTAGGTAACATAATTGGGGATGGCATACCTGGTTGTAAAGGGCCAAAGTCTTCGATAACTTCATTTATTTTTCGCAAGTCCTGTAACAATCTCCACTTGTCTCTGCTTTGTTTTTTAATGACAAAGACAGGTGTGTTCCAGGGGCTATTGGAGGGGACTCTGTGGCCTTTCTGTAATTGTTCTTCCATGAGTGCTTCTAAAGCATGCAGTTTATACTCTGGAAGGGGCCACTGATCAACCCACACTGGATGGTCTTGCTTCCAAGTGAGTCGAGGGATGTTCGGCGCGCTATCATCAGTGACCCTGGCTAAAAATCCCTACTGTTAATATTCAAAGCAGCACCCCATTGAGACAAAACATCATGCCCCCATAATATGATTGGAGCCCTTACTATGTAAGGCTTCACGGTAGCCATCTTCCCTTCCAGGCCGCTGATAACAATTGTCTGCTTAGATCGCCAAGATGTGGCGACACCACCAATGCCTGATATAAGTCCAGCCATGGGCTTGAGTTCCCAATCAGGGGGCCATTCGGATCTCGCGATGATGGTCATGTCCACCCCCGTGTCCAACATTCCTAACCTTTTTACTCTTTCTCCCTTTGAGAAAAGAGTACATGTGGTGATGGGTTTGTTTGTGCCCATCAACTTCACCCAAAAGACATGTGGGTTAGGGGGACACTTTCTAGCAGGCCTTGGGTTAATAGAAAGGCCTGAGCGATTGGGACGCCCGCTGGCAAAAAATAAGGGTAATCAAGACAAAGTACTGAAAGGAAAATCTCCTCTCCAGGCTCTAAAGTCCGGGCTTCTGGGACAATCTCTATCTCATTTGGCTTATGTATAGGGTCACTGATTATTAAGATGTCCCAAGGGCTGTCGAAAGGGGCGCATTTTCCTGCCGGGATTTCATATATGCAGTTATTTTCAACTTGAACTGACAAGTTGCTTACCAGCTCCCATCTTGTTCCCACCTGTATCTCAGCATAAATTGATTGTTCATTACTTCCGGTGGGATCCTCAAAGATGGTGCTCGAGGTCTCTGGGGAGACGTATTCTTCGTATCTTCCCCGACACGGAAGCGAGTGGGACGTGGCAGCTGGCCATTTGCTGTCATCACACAGCACCGACCCGTGCTATGCTGGATGTTTTTTGGCTGCCACCACTTCCTCAGATTGTCACACAGCTATTGATGATCCCTTTGACGGTCTATAATTGAGAGCCCTTCGGGGCAGTCTGCAATGTAATGTCGTACTCGCCACAGTTAAAGCAACTCTGGTTGTCTTCAGCGTTCATGACTGCAAAAGCACCTGGCCCTCCCTGAGTGATACCTTGGGCGCCTGCTTGTGCTACAGTATTTTCACTCGACTCATGTTTCGTGCACACCTCTATCATTTGGTCTATTGTCGGTTCCGGATCCATTGGAATGGAGCACAATACAGCTTTGGTTGATCACTTAGCGTTAAGCATTGCAAGTTTAACTAACATTTCTTTACGCGCCTCCTTACTTTCAATTTGTTTTTCTAGGGCGACTTTTAAACAATCTACAAACTTTATGAATGATTCATCAACGCTTTGTTTGATGGACATAAAACTCTGAGTTGGTACCGTATCGTCAGGTGTGAGGAGTAAGGACGCTTTTGCCGCCATCGAAATATCAAAAAGTGCTGCTTCAGGTATATTTTTTTGGTCATCTGGTTTTATGTAATTGCCTTCACCCGCAATTTGTTCAAGAATTAAATTCAGCTTGTTAGGGTCATTGTTATAGACTAGTATCCCCAATTGATGCTTCCTATTCCTTTCCCACAGCATAAGTTCTGCTGGGGAGAGGAGGCATCCCATAATATTTCTGATGTCGTGTGGGATGAGCATGTGCACAGTGAAGGTTGCTTCCAATAGGTCTTTGAAGTAATATGAGTTGCATCCATGCTCCTTGGCCACTTTATACAGTTCTTTTAGTTCCGTGTAGGGAATCGCTTTCCACATAATGGATCTCCCACCCCACCCATGTGTCTTCACAGTGAGTGGGAACGCTGTGATCTTATAAGCGAGCTCCCAATCCCCATCCCTAACGGCTTCGCCTCTGGTATTTGCCCAATGGTCCTCACCATCACTGTTGTGGTGTGTTCCAGTCTCCCCACCATTCCTAGATTCTTGGTTTGCCCCAATTGTTAGCCCAACCTCCCTTACCTGCTCGTCAGAGACAATCCCTACCCCTTGGTCCAGAAAGTTCTTTTGTGTTCAGTCAGTGATTGGTCCTGAGAGTTTGTGTCCACCCCTTTATGTACCCCACTGGCTTTCACCCCTTGTTCCACCCCCTGTAATCCCCACCCTGCAGGAACCCTATTGGCCCACACTCTACCTCCCTGTGTTCCACCCCTGCTTAAATGTTGCTGCACAGCAGCAGCCTGTGCTCTCTGTCCCCTGATCCTTCAGCATCAATAAACGCTGGAACCTCAGCACCAGAGAGTCTCCTCTGCTTCCTTTGCCGATGTCCTGTAGGCTGTGGTCAAGGACCCCTTGGGTGGTGTTAGTGCCTAACCGAGAGTGGGGCACTCCCACCGGACAAGTGGCAACAACAACACATCACTATGAGTGGATGAGGACTCATTGCTGTATTCCTCAGAGGATGGAGGGCACTTAAGTATTGTGAACCTTGGGGTGGACGGGGGGTGTGTGTTGTTTGTTTGGGGGCAAGATGGCCTCCTTCTGGTCACCTTTAGCATTACTTCCGCTTGGGGAAGTGGGTGGAACTGGTGGAGCGTGGTTTACTGTGGATGGATAGATGCGAGGGGCAGAGCTAATGTGGGAGGTGTGGCTAGGGGTGGAGTCAAGGGAGGAGTAAGGACAGGGGGAAGGGAAGAACACAGGACTTGTGCAGCAGAGCATGTCAGAGAAGTGCATGTCATCACTGGTTCATGGCCATTTTGGGTGTTAAGGGCAGGAAAACTTGGACTGAGGGAGGTTGAAATGGCGGGGCTGACCGTGTGGCCAGCACCATTTTGTGCAACAGAACTTAGGTGGTTTTGAACCAAGGAGAGGGTGCCGAGTGGCCAACTGGGGTATTTGAGCATAGGGAGGAGGTCCAAGGGAAGGTCCAGGACAGTGTGGCCAGCACTGACCTGGTAGGACCAGAAAGAGGGTCTGGGGGGTCTCTGGGAGACAGTGGCATCCTAGTCCAGTGACGCAAGTAACACCCGTGGACCCATTCTCACCAGGGAAAGAGGGTTTAGGGACACAGGGTGAGGGAAGAGGGAAAAGGGTTTTTAATGGAGTGCTCCCAACGACTTTCCTGCTATCATCCCTTGAACCGAGTCCCTCAAATGCCTTTACAATATTATGAAATAAAGGAAAAAACCCTACAGCTGAAAAATCCCCATCGAACTGAACAAGATTTAACTTCCTCCCAATAGTATCCCAGAATTCATCAGAATGAGCAGAACTTAACTTAGTGTTAGAGTAAAACTTAAAAATCCAATGAACGAAACATTTTAGCAATCCCCTACTAAACTTAAAATTTCCCGCAACCAGGGTGCCCTTAACTTGGTTATATAACTCCCTCTCAGCAGCAGTGAGCAATGGTCAGCTTCAAATATTCCTCGTACCGGATTTCCCACTCCCCTCTCAGTGACTAAAGGAATAACTAAAACAGAAAGACCAAACAACTCACTCTCTTTTCTTCGCTTGATGGCAATGGTCAACAAAAAGGTCGCTGGAGGGTGGCCACCTGCGCGTCCGGTCCATCGTTTGCTTGTGCTTGACAGCTGTCAGACAGTGCCTCTCAGGTAGCTCCCATTAAAACATGGAGGCATCCCTTTGAGGAAGTGGCAGTCCCAAGGACGATGCTACTCAACAGGCAAGCCGACCAAGAATGTCTCGATGAGGGGAGACTGGAACTGCCCCACACTGGGCACCACTTGCCATCGGCCACCCCTAGAGAAGTCCCAGCCCGGCGAGGGTCTTTGGGGTGCCAAGACCTTCCTTGTGAGACGTCTTTAAAAAGATGATCCCGTCCTTGGGTGGCACAGGCACTCCCCAGTGATCGCTCTTTGTGAATGCTGCCAAGGCAGCTGGGCTCAGGGGCCCTCAGTGATTCAGCCTGTGGAGCTTCAGGGGCAGCTCTCCTGGGCGGCTTCTCTCCTCCAGGCGGCGTGGGGAATAAGAGTTGAGAGTCCTTCAAACCTTCAGGACCTTCTTTATTGAATAGGAACCGATGACTGAAGGACCCCGAGGCCTCTGGGAGCCATTCTTTTACCTACAAACTCAGGGGGCGGGGTTTGGTAATGGAGCAATGATGAAAGGAATTGGGGAACCAACCAATAGCTGAGAGGATCCAAATCGGACCAATCAGGGAGGGAAAAAGTCGGGAAGTCGGGAAACAACCAATAGGAGAAGACTAGGAACTTTTAACCTATCAGGGGACAACTGGAAACTTTAAACCAATCGCGGAACCAGAAACTTTTATATTACTTTAAAGTTTGCTCTCTCTCTGTGGGAGAGAATGCTCTCCTATTTCAGCTTCCTGGTACCCAACAGATTTTAAATAACGCTGCCCCAATAAGGACCCATGAGGGACACCACTTGTCACTGATGTCCATCAGGTCTCCCTCTGAGCCAGTGACAACTATCCTTTGGATGCGACCATCCAACCCTAAAAGGCTGCCCTCAAGGACGAGGACGTGGAATAGAGCTGGCAGATCATTAAGGAGCTAATCCACAGAACACAAAATAGAACACAAAAAGCTATCAAACCCCAGGATTAAAAAAATTATGCCAGGAAGGCAGGACACTGGTATGGTTGCAAAGGAAATTGCTGGTCAAAGTAAAGGGAATGCACACAGTGGAAACAAGAATAGGTGACCTCAGAAGCGTATAAAGTTTAGTTGTGTAGGGATGGGGTGAGGAAGGTCACGGCAGAGCTGGAATTGAACCTGTCAAGGGATGCAAAGAATAACAAGAGGTCTTCTACAGGCACATTAGGCAAAAACAAAGGTCAGAGAAGGAGTGATAAACAATGCTGGAAAACTGGTAACAATGGATGAGGAGAAGACTGAAGCAATCAACAATATTTTTGCCTCAATCCTCAATGGCAACCTCTTGTCTCACGCCTCTCAAGTGGACGTACATTGGGATGAGGACTGAAGGAGCAAAGTCCCTCTCACTGTAAGTAAAGATGAGGTTTGTGACCATCTGAGGAACCTGAACGTATGTAAGTCCATGGAACCTGATGGGATACATCCCAGAGTCCTGAGCAATTTCATTGATGTAGCTGCCAAGCCAATCTCCATGATATTTAAAAAGTCATGACAATCATGTGAGGTCCCATGGGACTGGAAAAGGGAAACATCTTTATACAGGGTAGAAAGGAGGACCCTGTTAACTACCACCCTGTCAGCCTCTCCTCTGTGCCTGGGATGATCCTAGAACAGATCCTCCAAGAAGCTGTGCTATAGCACAGGGAGAACAGGGAGGTGACTCAAGACACCCAGCATGACTTCATCAGAGACAAGTCTTCCTGACCAAGCCAGTGGTCTATGATGGAGTGGTTACATTGGTGGACAGGGGAAGGGCTATAGATGCCATTTATCTGGATTCCTGTACAACTTTTGAGACAGCTGACAACATCCTTCTCTCTAAATGGAAGAGAGATGGATTTGGTGACTGGACTGTTAGATGGATAAGAAAGTGCTTGGATGGTCACATCCAGAGGGTAGTGATCAACAACTCTATCAAGAGATAGATATATCAATAAATATGCTTTTTATAAGAGGAAGAGGAAGAGGAAGAGGCTCAATCACATAGAATAAAATATGTATATATAAAAATATATACTTTCAAAGAGAATTTGAAAGGAGAAATATTGTCTGTCCACATTCCAGATTTGTTCTGTTAACACATAAGATGGTGTTGCAAGGGCATTCTAATGCCTGAAGAATACAAAATTTTCCAGATAAAGCATCTCCCAGGCACTGTAAGGAAGCAAGACACACAGGAAGCTACTGTAATTTGTACCACTGATGAATAGCCAGGTATCCCCTCTGAATGCCTGTGCATTTTGACCAGAAAAAGACCAAGCAGAGGCAACTACCAGCACAGGCAGAAAATGTTCTCATATGACTTTCACTACCATACTTGTTCCAGAGCTATGCTGGGTAAGATTGGACCCAGTCAATAAATTGAATTAATTCATTAACTAATTAGAGCATAATTACGAAAATGCTTTTAGTTCCCCTGTTCACCATCCCATCATTACTAGTTTAATCTCTTCTGACATTTTACACAATATATATTTGTAATGGATTAGCAATGGTATTCTCCTATTTTAGTGCTCCCACTGAAGCACTCAAAGCCCTCTACTGCTCACTCACTACCCTTCTCCTCCACCTCCCTGTGTAGGTGGTGGGGAGGAGAATTGGAGGTACAAAGGGTAAAGATCACGGGCTGAAATAAGCACCATTTACTGGAAACAGCAAATAAAAAAACAAACACTACAGCAACAATACTAATTATAGTGCATGAGAGACAAACCATTCAAACATGATTCCTCACCATACAGAGACCATCCGACAATACCCCACTACCACCGAGCTACCTGAACCAGAAGGGCCTCTTCCCTTCCATCCCAGAAAATTATGTGAGGTGGTATAGAATAACTTCCATATCCTAGCCATGCCTCCACCTGCTATTGCAAAAATTAACCTTGTCCTGGCCAGAACCAGAACAATATTAAATTCTTATTTTCTGCTAATAGCAATTGCCTGTGCACATTAAATGCTATTGCTCTGACTCAGATTTTTTTTTTTTACTTTCTGAGATTTCCTGTTGGGGTACTCCATTAGCCATTTTAGACTTCTAGACACAACTTCCTCTCAAAAACAGAGAACTAAAAGATCAACAAACTGAGCTGGTCCTTCTGATTTTTTTCTTGCAGAGCAGCTGCTCCACCATATGACTATTTCCGTCACCCAGTCTCTGAGTTTTCCCTAACTCCACTACATACCTATTGCAATGAAGAAAACTGCAATGGAAATTGTATCTACAATTCACAGGCTCATTTAGATTTAGACTCAATCAGATGTGTCAGACCTGTTTTTAGCACTGTTTTGGTGATTGACAACATCCGACTGTATTTTCAGCTGCTAAAGCACAATTGGCTGTTAGAGTTATCAGTGACAACTCCAAGAAAACCCTTTTGAGCTGTAGGTTTGAGTTAAGCATTATAAAAGCATCTAATTCTGTCTATTTTGCATTCTGAGTAGAAAAAATTTTTGGTGTCAAATTTTCCTATGCTTCCTCAGTCAAAAATAATAAACTCCCATGAACACCTATTTTATCAAAAGAAATACCTCTTCTGTGGCAGTCTTCATCTTTGGCCTATATTTAATGTAAAGCCATTTGCTTGAGTTTAAAGGTAGCGGTTTTCCA
>VZUA01107767.1:19950-41216 GCA_013401035.1 Horornis vulcanius
GGAAAAGAGGAAAAGCAGCCTGAGAGGCCATAGAAGCACCCCAGTAGCAAAATGTACCAGCTCTAAAAAGGAGGAATCAGAAAGGGAGGAGCCTGCCCTACAGGCACCTTTAAGCCAAGCTGTTGGGAATCAAGGTGTGATTTACATAAAAAGCATCATTTTCCCTCGTAGAACTGCAGCGGTAGAAAGGCTCAGTTGGACGATATGGAGACAATCCCGAGAAGGTAGCTAATCATGTTAATATTGGGCTATTAAAACATAAAACCCAGACTGGAATGACCTGAATGTAATGCTAGACTAGATTACTAGATGAAACAGAAAAATGGATGGTTAATAAGGCTGCTATATCTGCTATAGAGACTCTAATTACAGCTGGAAATCCTCAAGGGCCAGTTAACGATATTTTTCCCTTTATCAGACTCAGGGTGGGACCCTAATGTGGCAGAACAAATGGCAAAGTTAAAATGTTATCAGAATTGGATAGTGCTTGGCCTAAAACATGCCATCCCCAATGCAGCAAATTGGTCCAAATTATATGAAGGCACAAAAAACCAGGAATGAAACCCCTACACACTTTTTGAATAGGCTTAAAGAGGCTGCACAAAAATACACAAATTTGGACCTCAAGGCACCTGGAGAGCAGACCCACCTAGCTTAATTGTTTATAGGCCAATCTGCAGATGACATAAAGAAAAAGCTGCCAAAGATGGTTGAGATGCATGACATAGGTAAATTGTTGAATACAGCCTGGAAGGTATATCAAAATAGAGATTCAACAGACAGGGATAGACACCAGCAGAATAAAAGGGGTGATCAGAGAAAGTCATCTAATGGGTTGAAAAGGAATACTCCTCTAGACAAAGATTTATGTGCTGTTTCCAAGAAAAATAGACTGCAATAACAGCTGTCACAGTGAAAGGGAGTACATCCCCAGTACCTGAAATAGCTGTGAATGGGAACTGACAGGGATGGAAGAGACTATCCCCCTCAGCAGAACCTTCAGTTGTAACTAAGCTGGGGAAAGATGATGTTGAATTTCTGGTAAATATGAGGGAACATATTCTGTGTTAAATACTTTAAAAGGGAAACTGAGTCAAGATACTGTAAATGTGATCGGTGCCACAGGACCATCACAGGGTCAGTGAAACAAGACTTTTTTTCCAATCTTTGAAATGTAAGTTAGGAAAGCACTGTATGACTCACCAATTCCTTTATTTGCCATAGTCCCCAAAGGCATTAATAGGGATTTACTGGAGAAATTAAAAGCAGAAATCACATTTTCCAAAGAAGGGGGAGTGAAAGTTATAATTCCTGAAATTAAATTTGTCAAAGCAGGTGATATTTTCACACAGGAGAATTATGGCAAAATGCCCAAAGAAGTTGAAGATGCTGTCATTCCAATAGAGTAGGCCAACGATTTTCCTGGGAGACCCAAAAGAGTGAGTATTACACTCAAATTAGGGGCTACACGAGTAAAGCAGAAACAATACCTTTGAAGTTAGAAGGCCATAGGGGATTGGCATCTGTAACTGAGAAGTTCCTTAAGTTTGGGTTATTAGTGGAATATGAGTACAACACACCCAATCCTTCCAGCAAAGAAGGCTGATGGTAAGAGTTATCGATTAGTGCAGGATTTAAGAGAAATTAACAAAATAATGGAAGATACATACCCAGTTGTGCAAACCCTTACATTGTTTTGACCACGCTGACAGATGAATTAGGGTGATTCACTGTTTTAGATCTCAAGGATGCCTTTTTCTGTATTCCTGTGCATAAGACTAAGAATAGACAAGAACTCTTTCCTTTTGAGTGAGATAATCCTGAGACAGGGAGGAAACCCCAGTTTACCTGGACACTTCTACCCCAGGGACTCAAAGTCAGCCCAACAACTGGTTCGGAAACCAGCTGGCAAATGAACTGGAGAACTGGAGAAGACAAGAACCAGGAGGGGTTAATCTTTCATATGTTAATGATACCTGAATTGTAGCTAGAACACAAGGTGACTGCATCCAACTCACTCTAAGTCCGTTGAACTTTTTAGGACTAAGTGGGTATAGAGTCTAGAAAGAGAAGGCACAGGTTGCCAGCTAAACAGTAGTTTGCTTGGGGCTAGAAATCTTCTGTGGACATCGACAACTCAGCAGAGAACAGAAAGAAGTCATCTGCCATCTTCCAGAACCCCACACTGTGAGAGAGATGCAAGCCTTCCTGGGAATGGTAGGTTGGTGCCACTTACGATACCAAATTATGGACTACTGGTATAACCTCTGTATGGAGCCCTGAAGATAGCCAAGAAGGGAACCATCATGTGGACAGAGAATGCAAGGGCTGCATTTAAACAGCTGAAACGTTCCTTGATGTCAGCCCTAGTTCTGGGGCTGCCTGGCTTAACTAAGCCTTTTGAAATCTTTACATACGAGCAACTGAATGTTGCTCTGGGGGTACTGGTGCAGCACCTCGAGATCAACAAAAGGCTGTGGTCTACTCTTCAAAACAGGTAGACAATGTTAGTCAAGGATGGCCTGGGTGTTTGAAAGCTGTGGCAGCTACTGTCATCCTGATATAGGAGGCGCGTAAATTCACTCTTGAACAGCACAAAGCTGAGTATGTGCCCCATGCAGTGATAAATTTACTGGAACAAAATGGGGGACACTGGCTATCTCCTAGCAGAATGCTTAAGTATCACTCTGTGTTGTTGGAATGGGATGATGTTACCCTAAAAACATCTGTTGTAAATCCTGCAGTGTTTTTGTCATCTACATTAATTTACAATATGCTTGAGCATGACTGTTTACAGACAATAGAAGAGGCCTATTCCAGCAGACTAGACCTGAAGGATATGCCTCTGGAGAATCCAGACTGGGAACTGTATACAGATGGAAGTAGCTTCATGAGAAATGGTATGCAGTGACAACCATGGATAAGGTGATTGAGGCAAAGCCTCGCCATCAGATGTATCATCACAGAAGGCTGAACTCATTGCTCTGACAAGAGCTTTAGAACTGAGTGAGAGAAAGAAGGTGAATATATGGACTAATTCCAAATATACCTTTAGTGTTGTACATGCTCATGGTGCCATTTGGAAGGAGAGACGGCTACTAACTGCTCAAGGTAATGAAATTAAGTGTGCTGAACAGTGAGTCTGCTTGCACTCCTGCAGAGTATTTGGAAGGCTTCAGAAGTAGCTATTATGCATTGCAGAGGTCATCAAAAAGGGAAAACAAGTCCCCAAAGGAGAAATTGCTTTGCTGATGAAACTGTGACTCAGGGTTGGCCCCACAGTTTACATGGGACTTTAGTCCAAAATATATCCAAAGCTCTTAATAAGAACAATTACTGGATTTGTACTCAATTGCCGTCTTTGGATGGGAGTAGTAACTGGCCACTGATTGGTGTTTTACTGGAGGCAACCATACCAAAAGGTGGGAACAAGTCAGTAATACTCTTCCACCTCCTATTCCCCTGAGTGGCCTAATAGATCACAGGAATGATATAGTTCTCTGTGCAGTTGTAAATGCCACAGAAAAGGCCATTCTTCCTTCATACTACCATAAGACCAGATTCATGGAAAGAATGAGACCACAAACTGTGAGGAGAAATGGAACTGACATCATGGAGATTATTCAACCACTGGGGACAGAGGAGTATTGGATATGTGATGATAAGGCCTGGAAAATCCTGCCTGTAGATAAAGCTCAGGTTTGTGCCCTCGGGGCTGCAATTCCAAATATAAAAGTATTTGATCATATTGAAAATCCAAATGTAAGGAGGAAAAGATCTATTAATCCCCTCATTGAATGTTGTTGAATGTTTTCATAGTATAATCAGAACTCTCACTCTCTCAGAATAGTTGAGCTGGAGAGGAATGTTATAAACATCTCAGCCATTATTGAACATACTGAACAGCAGACTGTAAATGCAGTTTTGGCCTTAGAGGAAGTCCATGGTCGGTCTCACGGTTATGCAGAACAGAATGGCTCTCAATTTCATACTGGCTGCATAAGGAGGTTTATGTGCTATTATTAATACCACTTGTTCTTATGTGGACCAGGGTGGAAGAATTAATAAGGATTTGGCTGAAATTTGGAAGCAGACTCAAATTTTACATAAAGTAACTTTAAGAAATAACACCTTAAACCTTGACTATATCTTTGACACCCTTACCTCGTGGTTACCAAACTGGGCCTGGATAAAAGAAGTGTTCATAGTAACTGTAGTTATAGTTGGCATCTGTATAATAACTAGTAGGATAGCCAGTTGTATATACTTGTGGTTAAATACAGAGACTAGACAAGGTAGAGTCTTATTAGCCTCTAAAAAAAATGGATAGCCGGAAGCAAAATAGATCCCAAACATTCACTGAAGAAACAATGTCCTGAATCAAATAAATAATATTTTGTTAGTAACAAGGGAACTGATAACTGATAGTGACCTTTTACAAATTGTGATGCATGTAAATGTGAAATGAGTTACTCTCTTGTGGCTGATGTTTTCTCAAACACTGATTTATACTCCTTTCTAGGTGGTCTACATGAATAGAGGGAAGGATTTGATATGGCAGAGGGAAGGAAATATACCTGTAGAGAGAACTTCTGTGGTTGAAATACCTGTATTAGCACGCAGGGCTTTGCATATGAATTTCTCTTACAACTACTATCCACTACAACTAGAATCCCAATGGGTCTGGATACCCAAATAGAATTACAGACAGAAGGAAATATACTCCTAAACTGTTTATGTTTGTGGTCTATCCATATGCATGACAAAACAGATCTGGTACTAAAACATAAAAATATACATTAACAAAGTAGTCAAATAGGATAATGGAGACAAAATGGGTATGTAACAGATTAAATAAACAGTAAGATCTACATTTTATAACATAGCATTCTAGCACCAAATAATACTCTCAGCTCACTGCTAGAACTGGCTCTTCTCAGCACGGTCAGCTATTTGAAGTATTATATCTAATGTAAGCCTCCATGTAGGACTTGATAAATCCTTTGTGAAGACCATGGAGCTGTTTTTTTCAATTCATAAAGGAAAAGACAGAGCAATAGTAATCAATAAGGTAAAAGATTAACTGAAGATGAAAAGAGCAGCAAAATAGAACTAAAACTGCAGTTAAATTGAACTTCACTTGATCACAGAATCAATTAGATTAATCAATCATCTGAGATTATCAAATCCAACCTTTGGCCTGACACCACCCTGTCAAGTAGATAATGGCACAAAGTGCTCCATCCAGTCTTCTGTTAAATGCTTCCAGGGATGGATGACTCCACAGCCTCTCCAGGTAGCTTGTTCCAGTGCTTAACAACTCTTCCTGTGAAGAAATTCTTCATAATGTCCAGCCTGAATCTCCTCTGGTTCAGATTGTATTCTCATCCTAGTTGCCTGGGAGAAGAGGTCGACCTCACTTGACTCTACAGCCTCCTTTCAGGTAGTTTTAGGAAGCGATAAGGTCACCCCTGAGTCTTCCTTTATCCAGGCTAAGCAATCCCATATCCCTCAGCTGCTCCTCAAATGACTTATCTCTAGATGCTTCACCAGCTTCATTGCCCTTCTCTAACAGTGAACAGAAAAATTGTGAATGATCTGAGGGTAAAAATAAATGTCTTCATGAATCTTAGAGTGCTGTCTCTCTAATGAGACCACAAAGTGGCATCAAAAAACAATCACTTTGGTTTACTGGTTTATTTTCTCATGACCTATCAGAAAGGAGCAATGTGATCCTTAAAAAGAGTGCAGGTAGATACTGTACTGGGATCCTTGTGAAAGACATTAAACCTGAGGAGCTGGTGATCTTGAAAAGGCTGCATTTCTCCTATTGGAACTTACACTTGAGAATGTTATTAATGTGATTTGTAAATTACAACATATATTTGGGAAAGGTAAACTGCATAGGGATCAAGGGACAGAATGTATTGGTCCTGACTGGGAGACCAGTGTACACTGTAACTAACATGGGACAGTGCAGGCAGCTGCCGGTGGGCAGCTCCTGCTCAGCACTGCCATGATACCTCCTGCATGGATTTGCTCTTCAACAGAACTGTTTCCTTGTAAGGAAGTTAAAGATGACCTCAGATGACTGAAAGGCTAAGTTTCTTCCCCCAGACAGAACTTACTCTGTAAGTGTGCCATGGGAAAAGCCATTGGGGCACTGTTAAATGCTGCATGGTGTGCCCAGCACCTGAGATGTAAGATGCTACCATCTATACCCCTCTTCTTAGCCTTTTTGAAACAGCGTTATTAAACCACTTGTTGTTGGGCCTTTCTCAATGAGATCTAGAAAGGCCCCTGCACCAGCTCACTCTGACCTCACCCCACACCTCCGTGCAGAACAGATGGAATTTGTTGTTACCAGGCCAAAGAAATAGAGGTTTCCTTAACTACTTTTTGGAATTCAGAATGGTAAAAAAAGGAAGATTATTTCATTAGAAGAATTTTGAACTCCATATGGAAACTTAAGGAAAAATACCAATACATATATGATACACTGAGAGAATTTTGACTTTTTCTTTTGTTACAATTCTACCACCTTAAGGTCACCTGTAAAGAGACTAGCAGAGACTCTTTATAAGAATGGGTATAACCACACTTGAAATAATCAGCTCATTAATATTTTTCAGCTGTTAACATAAAGCACAGAACCCTAAATAAAGCTCAGCCTATGTGCAAAGACAGGCTCTTTTCTGAAAAAAAAAAAAAAAAAGTTTTATTTAATAAAGAAATACTAATAAAAAGATAAAAGTGTTTTGATTATGAGCACTGATGGCGATCTTGAACTCAGAATATATTATAGACAAACCTGGCCATTATGAGATTAGACACTTTCAGTGAAAAGATTTGTAATGTCAATCAGTATATGAGTCAGAATTCTAATTCTCAAAGCACTTTTTGTAACTTGCAATGGTAATAATGTAAAGGAACTCAAAAAGTAGATTTACAAGTAGTAATTTATTTACAAATTGCAGTGGGACCTCCCAAATCACTTACCCGAATAAATAACAGCTTTTTGAAAACTATCTGGAAAAGTAAATTAAATTCCTCACTTGTATGAATGTGCCAATATTTAAAAAGTTCTGTGATCCACCAATTTCATGTAAAGGGAATAAGATTGAGTGTATACATACATAAACAATAAATAACATATTTTCACGGAAAACTGTGAAAACTATTTTATGAGAAGATGTGAAGGTATACATTCTCATGCACAGTATGCTATGAATACCAAAAACCTTGAGAGTACTGACAACTTGGAAAACAACTTAAACACTCTGGTTTTCTCCACTGTTAATAGCACATTACCAGAAACTTTAAAAGGTACTTCTGTATTGTTAAATTTCTCTTCTATCTGACTGATATTTTACCCATCAAAACAAAATTCAGGTTTTCCATCTTTTTGGATGGAAAGAACAGTAGGGGGAGCTCAAAGCTGTTTGTTTGTTTGTTTGTTTGTTTGTTTGTTTCTTGTAAATCTCAGACTTATGACTAGTTTCTTAGCAGAAGCAGGTATTGATGACAAAAGTTTTCCTTCATAAATACAAGAGGTTTGAATATCCTATATAAATCAATATACAGCTACAATTACTCTCAGTAGCCAAACTAAAATTTAACCACTGATTCTTCTGAAAATTTCCCAGTCTCTTCAAAGTTTTATTTTGGAGTAAAAAAATTATCTTCTTTCAATCTCCTTAAATATATAACCATCAAAACAAAACCAACATTTCAGAGGATTTTTATTTAGATTCTATGTAACGCAACACAAACTCACAATTCAAAATACAACTAGATTAGGAAGCAGTCCCGTAGAAGTACAGTACCGTGACAGCCTGCTTCACAATTATACCCATACCAAAGAAATACATGGGTTTTATCCAAATTGGAATTTAAACAATCTTAGCACTCTTTCCAATTCTCTATGTATGTCCAAAGCAGCATTTTCTAAGCGTTGAAAAGTGTCTTTTCTCTGTCTCTTAGGACAAACGAAACAAATGTTATCCTTTTCCCTACTATCTGTAATTCTCTTAAATATTATTATAAATTCACCAATCTTCCTTAAGAGTACAGAGCACCATCTAAATTCCATGTTAACTACAGGGAAATTTGACTAATAGCAGCAATCACTGCACTGCTACTATTAGCTGTGCATCTTTTCTATTTCTGCCCAAATTCAAGTTCACAAATCATCCCATACTGGTTCAGGAAACATACTATCTGGCTATCTGAGGTTATAGTTATATAAACTGAGGTTACAGGCATAACTAAAGTTATATAACTGTAACTATAGTTATAAAATGAGGCTTACAATTCAATCTACATTTTTACTTCAGTATGTAACTGAGTGCCTTGCTTCTGGCTCAGTATTTCCTAAAGTATCAAATGGAAGCCAATTTGTTTTCTTCCAACTCAGTTATCTCCATTACTTTAAATACTTCCATAGAAATACTACTTTTGCCAAGTATTTGTGATGACTTTACATAAGATTTAATGAGGACCATTTTTTCTAAGTACCACAAGCTTTTCTAATAGATTTCCATATAGAGAAAGAAAGATATTTCCCCTATTACTGTACTTCCACTTAGAGGAAAACACTGATCACCTGTTGCCTTAAGATCCTTCTGTGCATTCACTTTAAAACCATAAATACTTGAAACAGTCTCCTGATGGGCGTCTGTTATAACATTTTAAATTATATATATCAATAAAAATAATTTAATTGCTTATCTGAAAATGCAGTTGACTAGATCATAACTTTTATTCTCATGTCACTTATTCCTCACACACTTCTGTATTAGGAGATTTGGTAGTAATGTGCAAAATACATTGATGCTCCGATTAATACAAGACATGAAGCATATATAAAGTACAGAATTCACTCCTAAAGCTTCTAAATTCTTGCATTTAATTTGTTTATAAATTGCATATTGAAAAGATAATTTTATGAGATACTATTACATGCAAGAGGGCATTTATTTTCTGTTCACCTTCACTGGAAAAATAATTTTTCACTTTACATACTAAACTTTGGTGCAAGATTGTGAAAAGTATTGAAGAATGCTTTGATTTTGGATTAGCCTTCCGTTATAAAATTATGGGCAATGACATAGTTAGCCATGGTCCTTCAAGTGACATACTTTGGATTGCAAGAAAATAACCTCAGATGACGGACTCTTTGGATGATGGAAAGATTTATAAATAATACCTTCCCAAGAAAGGCCAAAAGAACTACCTCTGTCTGGTAATATATAACTCTTGCCTCCCTGTCCTGTGACACAGTGAGAGCTAAGATGGGCATGAGGGCCTATCAGTTTATGCTTTCTAATGGTTAGGCTATTTCTGAAATAATCACTAAACAAACTGGAGGAGTCACATGATTAGATGTGTGTGTTAATTATCTTAAAGGGAGCTCAGGGTCTGATGCTACTGTGTATGATAATGAAAAACATGCAATTCAATTGAAAATTATGGAGTTACTATGAAATGAAACTTACTAGGATATAAATCTTAAATAAAATCAAAATTAGGAAGCATATATCCAAGAGTAGACTGTAGGGGAAGAGTAAAAGCTAGAATAGAATGTTTGAGGTCTTAGGTAAATAATCTAAACATACAGTGCCATTAACCCAGCAGAACATGAGAAGTCCTACTGATGGCAAATGAACTAGACATTACACAAAGTCTCTCGAGATTAATAAATATTTGTGATTATATATATGAATAACTTACTTTGAACAAAAATAAGAAAACCATAAAGAAAAAAAGCTGCCTTGTTAAAAGTTCAAGAAGCTGAAAGAAAAATGTGATGTGATGAAAAAAATAAATGCACATAAAAGGTATTTTGACAGCAACAATGGTATTTCTATGATGCCAAAATACGAATTTATAATTTACATCACGGAGGTGGAATAGTAGTATCCCCCATACTCTATCCTGGGCTGAACACATAATCACAGGCTTTGCAGAAACTTTTGGGAGGAGATTTTAACCTATATAACTGTCAAAGAATAAAAATACAAATAAGGATCCATAATTGGCACACATTTAATGGTAAAAGCCATAGAGTAAGACAAAAATAATCAGAGAAACAGCAGGTGCCAATACTGAAAACTTAAGTATTCCTTTTCCATGAGTGGCCATATTACTGTACAATCAGCTCATACTCTACCAATTTATTAATGTAATTTGTGTCATGTGGCTGTGTCAAGCGTGGTGAGACTTTTTACTTTGTTTCGGATTTTTGGTTTTTTTCAAGGTTGAAATTTATGATCCTGTTCCACCAGACTTGTACAGAACAATACAGGAACTGGCTCATGCAGGTGATCCAGGAGCTTATTCCCACAGAAGTGGTGGTCCGGATCACAGTGTGCCTACTAGACGTTTTCCATGAGAAGCATTGAAGGGTCAACTGAAACCTTGTGAAAGACAATGCAAATCCTTAAACTAACAGCAAACTCCGGAAAAATACCCAGTCAAGCAAGCAAGCAACCAACAAACCAAAAAAATTCCCACCCAACACAATACCCCAGGATCAGTTCTGCGCGCAGTTAAGGAGCCAAATCATGCGGCTGGCAGCCGGTCCCGCTGAAGCGGAGGGCGGCGGGGAGCGCTGCGGGCGGAATGCTGGCTCCAGAGTGCGCCTCCAGAACCGCGCTGCGCTCGGGGGGCACGGCGGGGGTGCCACACGCTGTCCTCTCCACAACACCCCTCTTCTGGCGCCGGGGCAAAGTAATATTAAAAGATAAGTCTGAAGAACAAAAGCGTTTTGAAAAATACTTGAGGTTTTTCTGAGATAGGTCATCCATAAAAACCTCAACATGCAAACAGGTAGAAGGAAAGAAGTTTCTAAAATTCCACATAATTCAAAAACAGTTAACTCTTCCCTAGTCATTGGCCTGTACATTAGCACTTTGGCAGACACCTTTTGCTTTGAAATAGGTAACACTAAGAAACATTCAGAAGATAATTTGTCAAAACTACACACACTGGAACAAATGGGTATCAGTTGAAGGAAATTGCAAATACTAGATGTTATTCATTTGACAGCAGACGAACAGCAGATACATTTTGGGTTTGTTTTTTTCCCCTTAAAAAAACCCCAAAACAACAAAGAAAAAAAAAAAACCAACCAAAACAACACCCCCCCCCAAAACAAGTAAAACCCCCAAACAAAACCAGCAAACAAAAGCCTGATTAGGAGGGCTTACTGGAAGGATAATTTGCCCAGCTCATACATACTGACAGCCTCTAAATTTACTGGAAGTATTCACAAACAAGACTGGGATGTACTTGTGCAAAGCACTGTGCAAATATCATCTTAATGCAGAATGGCAACCAAAAAGCACAAGATACCTAATTGTTTAAGATGGGAGGCTCACTAATTATGCAAATACTATGATATTGCTATACACAATCTTCTTTTTTACTGTCATGTGAGTACCAAGTTCAGATACCACTTGGAACCTGTTGAAACATCACAAAAAACCTGTCTTAGGCAGAAGAGACAGAGGAGTGTGTCAATAGATATCTTTAGGCATATGGAAGGAAGAAACTGAAAATTGGGATAGATTCGTGCAAACAATGTTATGGACATGATAAAAAACAGTGGTAGTTTCCAAATCTTTACTGTCTTACGAGTAAGAATGCCAAAGATGCAAGATGTTTTATACCATCTTTTGTCCCTCTGTCAGTCTCACTTTTAATTTCCCATGGCAGTAAGCAACATTAAAATGTCTCACAGGCAATGGGCTGCTATGAGCCATGCACTGGAGACTACCTGGATAGAGGAATATGAGATTAATGCTATAGGGAGGTTTATCAGGAAGTATCTGTCCAGGATTAGGTAACAGTATGGATAGTATCTATGGATAATGATAATAATTACCTGTATGGGCAATAAAGATTTCTGTCATTTACTGATAATTGTTATTAGGATAAAATATTTATAAAGGATGTTTTGCATTTCAAAACAAAAGCCAACCATTATGGAATTGAGGTCTGGAAAAAATTTTCCTCATAGGTTTATTATCATGTAATTGTCCATAATGGGGTTCTTCTGACTTCCACTAAGTCATGAAGCAAATGACAAAAAACTGTCTATAATGGCTATCTACTGATGCCATATTCAGGATTAGATGGCTCATCCATTAAAAATCTGAAGATATTTATTCTGCAAAGATTTGAAGTCCAGTTATATCAATAGAAGTGGTACATAACAATTACAGTTATGGTCCATGGGGTGTCTTTTCTCATTAAAAATGCAAAACTAAATGACAGTTCTGCATTTGAGGTACACACTGTGTTCATGCCTTCTATACTGAGCATTTAAAACAGTTAAAAAAGTTTAGTCCAACTTTTTCTAGTGTGGACTATTACAGTTTTTTATTAGAACAGTATGCCTTCAGTTTTGGAGAGGATATTGACCCAAGTTTACCTAAAGGTTGGAAACTCATTGACCTGTTTTTAACCTTTTTTCAAGATGTGATTCCTGGAGATAATTGCTGTGGATTTGGACACCATGTACAAAACATCCATCAAGTATTTCGAGTGAGCTTTAGCATGCACTCACCTTCACTCTTTTGGACTCTGGCATTTAGAAGAAAATGCTAGTATTTATCTCGAAAACTCTGATAATTAGTTTCTTGAAGTTACCTTCCCCTCTTTTTTGTTACTTGTTGTCTTTGTAATTCAGGGTTGGCATTTTAGAAATCTTAATTGCATGTAATATTAATGCATCCGGAACCAGAACACAATACAGGTGAATACAGAGATACACTTATATACGTACATACAGGTTTTAAAAGAGAGAATATGCTTTGAATGAAATACATTCTTAATAGCTGGAACTATCAAATTTTGACTACAAGTCATTGACTGGAACAAAGAAAAAAGATTCCAAGTTGTACCAACCATTTTTATACAATATATATACTAGTACAATATAGATCTATGTGGAAATCATGCATTTTTTAAAGTATTTTTTTCAAGCTCTAAAAATTTCATCGAATATATTCTTTTCCTGATCATTTTATTCTCTTTTCTGTTTATTCTTAATTCCCTCATTGTCTCACTTTTTACAGCAGATCTTACTTAAATAATTTTCTCAGGACATATGAAAGCTTTTAGGAAAGAGCATATGAATTTCAAAACAAATGTCAGGTGCTGATGAAGTATCAGACATGGAGCTACAAGACAGCGAGCGATGTGCCTTTCTACCCACTACCTAGACTAGTACCAGATTCACAGCCGATTTGGCAACATTGCTAGATACGTACGAGCAGCTTAAAATGGAGGTGGGCAAAGGAAGTGCAGGTGTGGGATTTCTGTGAGGAGTTTATGAATTCACAAAAACTAGAAGGTGCATCAGTGCATTCTGCTGGATCGTATGCCATTACCCTGGGGGCTATCGAAAGCTACGTGGTAGAGCTTTCCAGGGACTGGGCCTGAGGCAGGGGCTGGGGCGATTAGAACTCACCGCAGCCGAATATCGGCCACACCAGCGGTGTTCCGCACGGTGTCCCTGGGCGTTCGTGCCGAACACACAGATTTGCTTTCCCAGCAGGGAGTCGGGGCGCTGTGCCTGACGGTGTGCGTGTGTCCCGCTCTGCCTCCCATTCTGGCCAAAGATGGAAAAGGCATTTTCATCTGTTTCCTTCCTTCCCTTTCATTCCTTCCTTTTCCTTCCTTCCTTATCCTTCCTTCCTTCCTTCCCTCCCTCCTTCCTTCTTTCCTTCNGAACCCAACTCATTTCTCCTAGGATGGAAACCGAATAAAAATGTGTGCCCACGACTGAAAACAAAGGAAGCGAAAGCAAACACGGCGTTGGGGTAGGCACTGCCCGGCAGAACAAACCGGAGCAGGCACAGCTCCTCGCAGCCATTTGGCGTGAGAATCCGTTCAGTCTCTCCGCGCACCTCCTCCTCTGCCCTCCTCCGCCGCCGCGGGGCGGGCGGCCCTTGGGGGCGGCACAGTGCGGGCGGGAGCTCGGCCGCCCCGGCCGCTCGCCCCCACCGCGCCGCGGGGCGGAGAGAGAGCGGGAGCGCCGGCGGGAGACGGGCCGCCATATTCCTGCCGCACCACGCCCGCGGAGCCCAACCATTTATAAGCCGGTCGAACTCGACCCCTGCTAGTGTACTCGTTTCCCTTTCCGCTGCGCTGTCGGCAACGCGGGCAGGGCCGAACCGAGTGGAGCCGAACAGCGGCAGCTCCGTGACAGCGAGCTCCGCTTTCCCTCACCACCACCCCCCCGCCTTCTGCTTGGAAGGACGAGCGGCCGAGGCGGCGGGAAGGAGGAGCAGCTGTGGGGAAGCTCTTCCTGCCGGGCAGCTGCGGTCTCGCCCACCCCGCAGGAGCCGGGCTCCCGCTCCGGGGGCGGGGAGCAGCGGGGAGATGTGTGCGTGTGCGGGGCGGGGGAGGGATTAGTGGGCATTAGCGCTTCCACGGCGGGTGGAGTGGTCGCGTCGGAGGGCGGCGGGGGTGTCGGCGGCCGCCAGGGACACTCGGAGACCGCGCAGGCTGCGGGCGGCGGCGAGGGAAGGGGAGCGGCGGGGCGAGGGGCAGCTCGGCTGGGTAGCGCTGCTGCTGCTGCCGCGGTGGATGTTTCCATGTTGTTCGGTGCATGATTTAGAGGAGAGGAGGAGTTGGCAGCGGCGGGTGTCAGCGGCAGGGAGCGGGGATCCGCGCCGCCAGCGGCCCTGCCTTTCTTCTTGCCCCTCTGTGGCATCGAGGCTGCTCTGCCTGCGCGCTTGCCCTGCGGCGGCCCCTGAGCTCTCGGAGAGCGCCTGTGCCCCCCGGGGCCGGAGCGGCGGCGGGGTGCGTGTGTGCGAGTGTGCGTGCGGGTTTGGGGGGGGTGGGGGCTGTGTCTGAACCAGTTAGGAAGAATGACTCTGGAGTCCATCATGGCGTGCTGCCTGAGCGAGGAAGCCAAGGAAGCCCGGCGGATCAANGCGGGGCTTCCTCCGCCCGCCTCGGGCCGCCGGCGCCGGCGCGCACTCCCCAGGTGCCGGCGAGCTGCAGCCTGGGCATCACCGCCGGCGCGGTCCGTGCCGGGAAGCAGGCACCCGGCGGCGGGGACGAGGCGGCAGCGACTATGCCTGCGGTGCCTCTGGGCGCTCGTCGCCCCCGCCGCGGGGAGCCACAGGCCGAGCCCCCGCCGCGGGGAACGGGGCGTGTGTGCCCGCCCGGCGGGCATCGTTGGCGGGTGGGTTCGGTGTGGAACGGGAAGCGGCCTTTCAAAATGGAGAGGGAACCGATGGCGGGTGAGTGAGGGGGCTGCGGGACGAGTGGTAAATGTCGATGTGTGTGGGAGAGCGATGGTAGCGAAGCGGATTAAGGAAGGGAGTCTCTGTGCAGGTCGATGGTAGCGGGTATATCTGCATTGTTCCGCGAGCTTCGGGAAGGTTGATAGCTCACCCGTTGCATTTTTTATTGTGATTTTTATTTATTGAGGTAAAGGGGCTTGTGCTCAGCTTGTGCACCGGTTTCTATAGACGAAAGGGAGCCGCAAAGGCCCAGATGCACATGCTAAGCTCAGGGGTAACCTGAAGTGTGCAGGATGATTACAGGATCTTTAATACCGTTGGAATCCACCCACTGGTTAGGAAATAAAATCAACTGAATAATTTCTCTTTAACTAAAACAGAGGTTGCTATATTAGAGTTGCAAGTATGCCGAGGTGGCATTTATCTAATAGAAGTTTGGCTTTTGTTAAAATAAGCCTTTCGAATTAAAACATGCCTGCCCGTGTCCAGTGTGTGATGCACTGTGTTGTGTAGCTCCCTGGTAATAGTTCCTGCCTGGACTCACAGGCCTTTTTTTGCACTACTGTCTGTTGTGTGGATGAGTGAATATGTTCCAAATGGATGTGGGATGTTTACAGGGAAGATCTTTTTTCTTGGGCCATAAATATGGAAGTAGTGATTTATACTGGGGAAGTAAACTGCCTCTTCAATGAGGTAAGGCAAGTTGAAAGGAAAAGCTTGAATACAATTTAGTGCTTTCATATGAATATGCTACTTCCTGAAGGTTATCTCCTGCATATATAGAGAAGGTTGGGATCTCTAACTGGTGTGGGAGAGAAGTAGTGGACGTGGATGCAGCACTCACAGTAATAATGTTCTGTCGGATTTTGGCCTGATTTTGGTCTTTGGCAGTGCATGGTGTGATTTCCAAGATTCACAAAGATAAAACAGATTGCCCTCACTTAATATTATAGATGTCTAAGTATTATTAATGATAGACGCTTGAGGAGAGGCAGTTCATACATTTGGCCTGTTACTCAGGTCCAGATTTTTTTCTGTATATTCTTGATTTCTCTTACAGTAGTGCTAGAGGCTTCTCTTAGATTTTCAGGTATGTTTGAAATTCACTGAATGAAACCAGTATTTCTTCTAGAGAAGAAATTCAGAGATTCAGTTCTGCAGTTAGCAATGCAGGACTTGAGCTGCTTCGCAAGATCCTCCCACCACTTACATGAAGTACTAGGGTAGATGTTAGTAGACTGGAGTCCAGTTACAGCATTGCTTTGGACCAGATAATGTGTGGTGATTTGCAGAAAAAATGGGGAGAAGCCAACTCATAGAAATTATTAGGGAAAAATCTATTAAGTTCCTGTATAAAAGATTTCTGCATTCATCATCAATGCCAGGTAAGAGTTCCAACAGGCTTGTGAAAGTGGAGGCATGATGTACTAGTGATCTAGAGGGGTGAATTTTGGTTACATGTACTTAACACAGCACATCCATATACCTGGGCAATAAAATCAGTACAGAAATCGTTACCGTGCACGCATTTTTTGTCTTTTGTTTTGTTAGCTGCTCTCATATGTTTTACTGAAAATGTATGTGCACATTTGGATTAACACTTAATGATCTTGTCTTGTATGGTGATGACGCTTGGTGTCTTTGTATTGTGTAGACTCAGGTTTCAATTTCTAAAACAATTTTAGGGAAATTTCTTTCATAAGTGGGTTTATCTTAAGTACCTTAGAGCACCTTTTTTTTTTTTTTTTAGCAATTTCATTGCTTCCCCAGCATAAGCAATTGCTCACTTACTAAGTTTGTTGTTTGTACGGGTCATTTACATGGTTATGAGACAGACAAAACCATTTTGAAATGAAAATATATTCATTAAAAATGGTGAGGCTGGTAGCATGAAAACCATCTGAACATGCTTAAAATCATCTGATTTTTTCATACTGAATAGATGTTTACTATCCCATTTCATCTCTTCTCCCCTATTTTTAGGGAGAAGATCACTAGTACTGCTTAATTTTCTGTAAACATAAGCAGACATATTTGGGATTTGGTTTGGTTTGTTTTTTTTTTTCCCTTTTCTGGAAGTGCCAATTTCTCAGTCCCATTCTCTTAAGTATTATTAGGTGTGAGAAACCTAAGCACGTTAAGGGTTTTTATGTGTGAGACTAAGGAATATCCTTTGACTTCTAGAGAGAATACTAGTGCAGTTTTAGCTGAGCCTTGTTAAATGGCTGTGCATGTTTTTCAGACCAGTTGCAAGTGCAGAGTGAAAGCTATTATCAACCTTTCAAGGCACAAACAAGTGTGTCTGTGCTAGATTGTTTTATTATTACACTTGCTTAAAAATTAGATGTACAGACATAAAAATGCACATATTTAGCAAACATAAAGAAAAAATTAAACTTTCTTGTTCAGAGGAAAAGAGGCTTTTTCCTCCTTAACTTGTTAAAGTCACAGTACCATCTTGGTAATGTACGTTCCTCCTAAGTGTTACTGTGTCACACACACATGCACACAGATATGGAGGTACACTGCTTGATACATTCTTCTGATGTCCTCATGATATCTTTTTACTTTTTGTGGAATCAAAGAGTTCAAAATCCAAAGTGATTTGTGTGAAACTTTTAGTGTGTGCTAAGATTATTTTTAGGTATTAATTTAAAAAGAAACACTCTTTGATTGAACATTAAAATACCAGTTTTAGGTACTTTCTTGTACATCATTATTTGATATTTTTTTAACGTATTAGAACAGGATGAAGTATTTTTTTACTATTGTAGTTGTGGAAAGCCAGAATCCATAAATACGCACTGAAGCATATTACAAAGTAGTAGTTTCAGCTAGCAAAACTTGGCTGTAGTGTTTCAAGACTGTATTTGCCTCAAAGTATCTTCCAACCAACCAAATTTGGTTTTAGTCTGTATTTTTCAAACTCTTCTGGATCTCATTACTGCTGAATGCTTTGTAAAACCCTGTGATTGTCCTCCAGAGCTCAAGTTGTTAATATCCATCCATTGTTTGCTGTTAGCTGTAAAAACTCATTGTTTTTGTAATTAGGGGAGAAAACTAAGAGGTGTTCTAATGTTTTATATTCACCTATGCCAATGTGTTCTGCATGTTTTTATTTTAAGCATATATGTACGTACTTATTTTTAAGTAGTAAGAGCTATATACTTACATACGTAATGTTTTGCCATAGTTCCGTATCTAATTTTTTTCCTGCAATCCATGTAAATTTTCCAGGGGCTCTGAAAGCAGCATTTGAGCCTGCATGGCAGGTTTATAGCCATAAACCATCAGTCCTGGACATAGTCTGTAGTATTATACACTGTTTTCTCATGGGATGTGCCTTGAGTATCTAAGAAAATAATCTGCAAGTGTTGTGCTAGCCATGCCTATGGGTCTGTAAACCCTGGCCAGATTAGGTACTGGACATATGTGTGACAGTGCTGGTTTTTTGCAGCATGTTGGTTGGTATTGTGTCAGGTGCAAAGCATGTTTTTTTAAGAGTTAGGTGCTTCTTATTTTGAAGATAGGGAATGTGTCAATGAAGGGACTTGACTTGATACGAGTATCCTAAGGATAAGCCATTTGAATTGGCATGAACAGCAGTCTTATGCTAAAAGACGCTCCTGGATGTAAGGTGAATATATGTATTATTTCTTAAACCTGTGTCAGCAGAATTAGGTGTTGAACGTGCAGAACTTGGTGTATTCACAAAGAGGCAGACTTTGTGTAGATACATTGAAGAGGAAATGGGTCTGTTAAGCCAACAATGGCAGACTCTTGTTTCATATAATTTCTTCAGCTGGAGAAACAAGCTTCCCTATTTTTCTTGTTAATTTTATTGTTATCAGTCTGCCCTACTCACTCTGAACTCTTTCAAATAATTTTAGGTAATTGACACAGTACATGTTTACTACTGTAAAATGAACAAATAATTAACTTACCTCTTCTTATATATTGTAGCTAGATACATAAATATTTAGCAGAAGCTGTTTCTAAGGAAATATACTTTCATTCTGGATATTAACACCTCAGTGTACTCTCATATACACAGATGTCCATATATAAGAACATCTTTTTTGTGGGGTAGGAAAACACGAATCATCATTTGGATATCAGTGTGATAATATGAAGAACATATGTTTANAATATGAAGAACATATGTTTAGAAAATATTTAGGAACATTTACTTTTAGTGCACCACAAAAGGATACCTTGTGTGCAGCCATTAAAAAGGGCTTGTTGCTCTTTTGTTTTTACTACTTGGTAAGTGATCTACACCCACCAAAGTTAATAGGAACTAGCAAGGGTCTGAACAGTTAAAGAATTCAGACCAATTTAGCTTTATTTACATGTCAAAGAGCCAAGTGACCCCTAATTAGTATGTTACACTGACAGACAATGTTGAATAAATGTAGGATGAAAAAACACATGCTGAGCAGAGAAATCTTTGGAGAACAGGCATTTTAGAGTGTGCTGCAAAATGAAGAAATAATAATTCTGCTCCTTTAGTTGATTCAAATTAATTTTGTTGTTGTATAGTGGTAACAGCAATTTCATAGGGGAAAGCACTACCTTGCAGTCTCTGCAAAACTAATCACAGAGAGGTGTGAAATAAAGTAAAGTAGATGTCCAGTTAATGGTGATTAGCTTTGTTGCAGCAAGAGAATTCTATAGCACAATTTTTTTTTCTATAAACTTCCTTAAACTGAATGGTAGAAGACTGAAGAAAATCTGTTCTTGTACACAAATGCAACTGTGTATGAACAGCTGTTACTGATGAAATTATGAAGTTTTTCGGTATTCACCTTTTTAATACTATAATTATCAAACCTGGCAAGAACAAAGAGCAGGAAAGCAGGAGAAAACAAAGGAAGAATTAGCATATAGGAAACACTAGGAAGCCATACACATGGTGTTGGACAAAAAAGAAGGAAGCATGCCGCAACTTTTAAATATTATAAACTCTGTGCAAAGAAGTTAGATGTGTTAAAACTGGATGAGAAAAGTGGAAGGGTTACCAAAGCTTTAGAAGTTAAACGTTTTGAAAGTTACTGGGAGAGTTCCAGGAATAGCATAGATGTTTTTTCAGGCTAAACTAAGGTTTAAGTCTGAAGTGTTCTGAAAGCACATTGTTCCCTCAGTAAGTGGTGCTGATACTGAGACTAAACTGAAACATGATTGTCCACAGTTTTTTGTCCTTTGTAAGTTTTCAAAGGACAAATGGCATGGAATAATTAAACTACCTAATTTGTACACTCTACTTACTGTTTATCAGTAGTGCAGTTTTATCCCAGAACCCTGATGCAGATGCAGTTGCCAGCAGAAAACTGCTGTTGTTCGTTTCATTCTGCATTTGAGAAGGTGGTGTGGCTATTCCAGAAACAAAAACAAACTGCACCAAGCAAGATTCCTCCTTTCTCAATCCGTTAAGGCAGAATCATCTAACTACTGTAATGAGCTGTATGGTTTAGGTGAGCCCCACTGTATTGGTTCAGCTCATCTTTCTGTGTAAAGCAGGTGGTGTGCAATATGTGTATTGCTTGAATAAGCAACAGAACATTAGAAAGTTAATGGAAGTGGAAGCAATTAGTGATTTAGTAAATTGAAAAGATAAAGACTATATGACTATTGCCTCAGCGCAGCTGAGGTGTGTATTGACAGCTTCATCTGAGAGCTTTGCTGTTTATAATTTAGATTGACCTGTTCATGGAAGAAGCATCTGTTAGGAATGAATAAGAGTAGGTCGTTCTGAGTAGTGGCAGAGTCTGAGTCTGTTTGCCTCAGAGTACATGGATAAGATTTCTACCCAAGGCCCTGTTCTCACTGATTATCTGTGTTCTTTGTTTTGTATCTAGGAGAATGCCATTGTGGTCATTGTTGAAGTACTTCGGTACTCAGTCCCAGCTGTCAAAAGTCTGTTGAGGGAGGATTTGCTTTTTCCAGAGGAAATTGTGGAAAGGGCAGTTAAATTTTGAAATATATTTCTCCCCTCTACCCCCA
>VZUA01107770.1:29985-54269 GCA_013401035.1 Horornis vulcanius
ATTTTTTTCTCCCCAGCGATTGAAATTAATTTGAATCAAATCATTAGGCCCCAGATTGGTATTGAACATAATGACTCATCCCTAAATTAATATTGTCTATCCTGAACAACTACTGTCTAAATGACTGGAAGATTCATGCTCCTCACAAAGTCAGCTACATTCAAATGAGTTCTGCAACAGTTCATTAGATAATGATGCAATTTATATGTCTGGGTCAGCAAGTGTTTTTCTGCTTTGACTTAAAATGGACAAAGTGCAAGTAACTAAACAGGTGGTCTATAAATTTTTTATGTTTGTCTGATTGGGGAAAAAGAGGGGTAAAAAAAAAAGAATTGCACAAAGAGCTTGAATCAGGACAAAATGCAGTGTACAGTGCTGCAGGTATTTCCAGTTCCAGCCTCATTTCATCCTCGTACAGAGTGGCATTATAAAATAAACCTGCTTGCCTTTCAGCAAACACTGTCTTAAATGATGTGCTTGACACCAACACTTGAAAGGTTCAATGCTAAAGGGATCTGTTAGTATGAAGAATAAATGCACATAATTAGTCTGAGTTCAGTGGTAGGTGAAACCTCTGTACAACTGAAGTCAGTCATTCCAGATGCTTGCTGTATGTTGGACCTCCTGCCTCCCTGTATCTCTGTGCCAAGTGCTGTATTTCAATCACGGGAGGTGAGACAGGCAACAGCACAGCAAGAGCCTCCTACAAATGCTTTTCTGTGGCTGTAGAGCCCACATGCTAAATTGTCTGCAAGCTATGCATAAGGCAATTTATCTTCTGAAGGGCTTAAATAGCATAACCTTCACAAAACAAATTGAGAATTATTATTAACCTTTTATCAACAGTGTACCAAACCTCGTCTGGGCTTTTTTTTTTTTTTTTTTTTNCTGTGTGTGTTTATTTATTTTTTTAAACTGATTATCAACTTTGGATAGCGACTATTTTTATGTATTACCCAGCCTGCCAGTAAATGAGCTTCTCTCCTGTACACCTGTGTTGACAGGGTATGGCATTTCAGATTTAAGTAATCTTGGCCTCCTTAGGGGAAGAATCTGTCAGTTGTTCCCTGTAATGAATGATGGGTTTATGGTATGAGGCACTGCCTGTAGTATTAGCAGCAAAGAGCACAGCTGTCCTAGATTGTATAGTGCTGGTTTCTGGTTATGGTAGCTGCAGTAATGAATGAATAAATGATATGAGTTGACAACTGCTCTGCTTTATAAAACATAACACTATTTTTGCCTAATTTCTGTGTTACCATGAAAAGCAAAAACTTCCTATCTTCTTCCCACAAATGAGGGAGGAGAAGTGATGATAGGAAATGAAATAATTATTTCCTTCTCTTTTCCCTTTACTGGCAGAAGTTGATTATCTAGCTATTGAATCCTTTAGCATGGTCCTCTTTCAAAGCAATCTTGCGGTGAATTTCTATGACTGACCTTGTTGGCATCAGTTACTTTTGTAACCTGAATACGCTCGATGCAGCACATTTATTTCATTGTGTTGTTGGGCTCGGAGGAAGTGAAGGAATAATGCTAAAAATGAGTGACCAAGCTGATGGAAATGATATTTGAGACGGCAGTGTGGAGGGGCTCAGAATAATTCAGGTATAATGGGTGTGAATCATACCCGTATCAGCAGATTTGACATCTGGAAGCCAGTCTAACAAAACTCTTTATCGAGTTGTGTCTCTGTGGCTTCTGGGTTGTTGGTGATTGCTCAGTCCCCAGGGTGTCTGGGGATGGGCTTACAGACTGCTTTTCATCTGGCTGCTCTGCTCTGCTCTAACTGCTCACCATCAGTCATCCCATCGTGCTGCCATCCTTTTCAGGAACTTGAAGCATAGGAATTTCTTACCATACCAATGCACAATCCTGGGGCTATTAGTAACAGTCGCTTTTATAATAGATGGAATCTGTAACGATTCCAAGTTCTTAAAAAATATTCAAAGTAGATTTTACTCTCTTGGTTCTACTTTTTGCTAAGGTTCCTCCATTTCCTCCTTGTGTCTGGTCTTGTGTTTGGTTTTCTTTGCTGGTTTGTTTTTTTGTTCAGAACAAATGTATTATAGAACTCAAAAATGATCAGGAAAAAATTTTAAAGAACATTTTAAATTATGCAGTAAGAGGTTGCTTTGTGTCTTGTGTTGGTTTAGGTCTAGAAAGTGAAGAATTACTCTTTTTTTGATTTGTTTTAAACAGGAATTCCTAAACTAAATGTGGTTGGACAAATTGTTGGGTATATCACACTAAAGCCAATGACTAAATTTTTAAACAAAACGCTGAACAAATTCATTAGTGAAATATTTAACTTTGATTCTATAAAAGCTGTTGTTCAATCATGTAATTTTCTTCTTTGGCAGATTTTCAAAGTTTTCAAAATATCGATTGTTCTGTAATTTTAGTCCCCACAGCTGTGGTATAGAGTTAATTTCCTTACTAGAGAAGCCAATCTGCATAATCAAGATCTGAAACAATGGTATGTCTTCTGCTTTTCCTGCTGAGTGTTTGCCTAAAGTAATTCTTGTCCTATCAAAAAACTACTTTCAGGAATATAGAGCATAAGAAGTAACACAGAAGTTTCACATAAAAAATAATGCAGTAAATGATTTAATGTTCCTGCAAACTGATTGTATGCATAAATGTATGTACTTCCAGTGCCACTGGAAGAATAGTTTCCAGCCTTCCCACATCCTGGAGCACTGTTCTTTACATGTACACTTCTCTTCTGCTTGAAAACCCATGCACTCTTCATTTCCCACAGCCGGCCCAAGGAAGACTCCCATTTTCCCAGAGGTGTGGAAAGAATTATTTTTATCCAGATGCCCGCATAAAATCTCTCTTAGAGTATGTCAAAACAATGACAGGTTAGAGAGCTGACAGGTGCGTGCAGAAGTGAGCCTCTCAGAGGTCTCAAACACTTCAGCTGATGAAAGCAAAGTAGTAACTGGGCAAGAAAAAGCAGGCACAATAAAAGAACTTGGATAATAAATGTTCCTGTACATGTGAGTTGCTGTGCAACATCAGTGGGGACTAGAAAGATACAAAATGTTGAAAAATAAGAGTTTCTGCAGTATTGCTGACTGCTGGGCAGTCTCTTGCAGCATAGGTCCAGGCTTCTCATGCTGGGTTTTGCTGATTTAAACATTTCATGCTGAGCCTGTCCTTCTGTTGCAGGGACCCAATCAGCTCCACTCAAGGAGATCCCCACCAGTTCAGTGTAGCTTCCTTCCCAGGGTAAAGAGAAAGGATATTGTGCAGGTAGACCATTTGTCCGCCACTTATCTCATGATCAAAATTGACATCTGTGCCTGTGAGAGGCCTTGAATTTAGGAATATTTTAAGTCATCTCTTATGCCTGAAAAAAACAGATGACTAAGCTTCCTCTGGTCTATATGTCTGTCTAGTGTCACATAACCAATACCATATGCAAGGATGACAGGAATTACTCAGCCATGTCCTCAAACAACACTTTGAACAACTCCCCTGTTTTGTCTTTAAATACCAGAGAGCACTGCAAGTTGTGGTAAGCCACGTGGCTGATCTTCATTTTGATTCCTCAACAAGCTACAGCAGTCAAACCACTGTCTTAAGTGCAGTTTTCTCCTCTAGACCACTTCTTTGAATTCACACCACGCATGGAGAGCTAAATCTCCAAAGCAGAAGAGGACCAAAGTGCTGGTACTTAGAAGGAAAAGTCACTGGCTCTTTCAGTGAGAAGAAAAATATTACTTGAAAAATAATAGTAATCTCTGTTCATGAAATATGAGTTGAAGGAGCCTGCACACTGGTTACCTGACCAGAGGGTGCGTGAAAACGGAATGGGAGCTCACACTGGTCTTTCAGAGCCCAGTACTGTTCCACATGACAACAGCTTCCACTTGGGATAGCAGAAGTAATTTGTGTTTAGAAGGTGCTGAGCTTAACATTAAAATATGCATTCATAAGCCTGAACAATTTATAGAATCAAAGGTCTGTCTTTCCTACTGAACAGCCGGGGAAACTGAGCCACAAAGAATATGTCCTATTTAAGGACTGAGGGTCAGTCTGTGATAGAATCAAGAGTAGCATTCAGTTCCTGCCTTATCATGATCTAGGATCTATGGCACCTTATAGGTGGTGAGGAGCAGCTAAGTGAGCTGGGGTTGTTTATCCTGGAGAAAAGGAAGTTGAAGGGAGACCTTATTGATCTCTACAGCTTCCTAAAAGGAGGTTGTAGTGAGGTGGGGGTTGATCTCTTCTCCAAGGTAACAAGTGACAGGATGAGACGAAATTGCCTCAGGTGGTTTCAGGAAAGGTTTAGATTAGATATTAGGAAAACTTTCCTCACTGAAAGAGTGGTCAGGCATTGGAACAAACTGCTCAGGGAAGCAGTGGAATAGCAATGCCTGGGAGTGTTCAAAAGGTATGTGAATGCAGAACCTGCGGATAGGGTTTAGTGATGAATACAGTGCTGCTGGGTTAATGGTTGGACTCAATGATCTTGGAGGTCTTTTCCAACCTTCATGATTCTATGTTTCTATGATGCTTTACACTGGATTATTGCTTCTTCCCAAAATGCATCTGGTTCAGAGTCATGTTGATGCCCCAGCCCAGTTTTTTCCTTTGTTGTTAATTGTTAAATTATTTTAAAGGGGATAGCTACATTTTCATTTGGCTTTTTTTTTTTTTCACTGAGACATGTTTATTTAGTTTAAGAAACCAAGCAAAACAGCCTTCTAACTATTGTTGCCTTTTAAAATAGGCATTAAATCCAAGGATCTCTTTTCAGGTTTTAATTGTGTTTGCCTTAGTTTAACTTCACTACTGAATGTTCTATTTACCTTTATCAAAGTTTAGGTTTTTACTTCACGAAGGTATGAAGCTGTGCTACTTGCCTTTCAAGTTATTTTAATACATTATTTTAATTGTCCTAACTAATTGAACTCTTTTGCATACAGAAATACCATTTAATTGGTTAATTTCTGTGAAGATTTTGGGAAAGTTTCTATGGTAACTAAAATGCAGATAAAACAGTGTTAGTTAGAGATAATAAAAGTCAATGTCTGTCTCTTCTTTCCAAGGCTAATGTGGTTGGAGCATTACTCATTAATTTCGGATTTCTGATGAATTTAAATATTGAATGTCATGATTTTATCTGTGTCTCCTACTGCTCTCTGCTGTCTCACTTCTTAAGCAACAGGGCTCACTATTTTCAGGGACAAAATGTGTTTCACTTAGTGAGACACCTTAGCTATTCCTGCGACAAACAGGCAAACTAATGTAGCTAAAGTACTGGGGGAATCACTTTGCCTTCCAGGAGAACATTGTCTATCCTGGTTACTCTATTTTTTTTTCAAGGCTGTAATTCTAAATGGTCTTTCAAGGCTCTTTTATCACAGCTTAGAGATTATATGGACTGTACCTGTCATTCATAGAAAACTAAATTTACCTAAGTCTCTTAGCATCCCCTGAGAGGCCAGAATACCTTCTGGAGGCTTTTCTCCTCATGGAGAGTTGATGCCAAAATACAATGCATGGAAAAGAAAGCAAATTACATTTTCTTGGAAGAGCACTTCTGTCCACACATTTTTGGTAAGAAATGCCATTTGATGAGTTCAGGTCAGGATTCCTGTCTGCTGTTCTAACCCTCCGACACAGCCACAGAGTCACATGATGCTGTCTTTACCTCATCCTCAGAAAACTGTCTTCACCAAATGTCTGCATTTCTCCTGGTCTTTAGATGGGATTTCTCAGCTTTGGTGTGCATGAGGGAAGTTTAATGATATTTACAGGCATAGTACATTAATACTTAAGGGTAGATGCTTTTGAAGCCTCTCTGTGTGTGATAGTATAAGACTGAGGATGGGGGTGACCCCTGTTGATGTCATTGAGAAGTTTTGGCATTGGATAACGGCATGAGGAAAGGAGGTGATCAGTGGTGGGACCCATTGAATCAATCACAAAAACTGAGCTTAGTTGTGATTCTTAAGCTGATATCCATGAGTTTTAAATGCTAAACAAATTTGCTGATTTAAAAGAAGAGTATGACAAAACTTTAGAGGTATCCAGATAAGGCTTGACACTGAGAATTATTTCTTGTCTTTTTGGAAATGAGGGTCTCCAGATATCACCAGTGATTTTGCACATCTGAGAGTTCACCTGAGTTGGACATCTGCCCTGCAGCAGGATTCTGTCTTTGAGCACAGCCTCAGAAACTATGGAGGATCTTGGGCTACAGAAATGGGTACAAAAACCTGTTGAATGAGCATTGTATTTGATTGTGCTGCCATGTTCAGATCCCTAAACATGAGTCCCTGCCTGCAGTTTCACAGCTCAGGAGCCTGCCCTTGAGAGCCTGCCCGTGGGCTCATCAAGTCACAGAATCTCCCTCTGCAGCTCCTCCAGGCCCTGCCCATGCTGGCCATCCAGGAGGAGGCAGCCTGAGAGTGCCAAGGACCATGAGCTCTGCTTTCACTTCCTCCTCACTCCCTCTCACCTCCCTCACCAGGCACAGCACGTCTGGGCAGGGTCCACCAACTCCCTAAAGATGAGCATGGGACATGCCGGGGTGCTCTTCCCATTCCCATCCAGGTCCTTTCCATTTCTCACCACTAGATTCTTTCTCTTTCCTCATTAGTTCTTTAGTTCATATTTTTTTGCCAAGTTTTTTTTTTGTTGTTGTTGTTTTGGGTTTTTTTTGTTTGTTTGTTTTTTTGTTTATTTGTTTTTTTGTTTGTTTTTTTGTTTGTTTTTTTGTTCCATGAGGGTTTAGGGGTTAGTTAGAAGGGATTAAGACCCTTGAAGGGACATGGTAAAGGACTTCTGCAATTTGCCAGCATAAAGCCATTCATCTCATTAAAATCACAGGTAAATCACAGGTGTGCTCTCTGTGAGAGAATGATTTTTCCTTCTTTTCTCCTTTCTCTACCTGTGACAAAGGAGGCACTACTCCTGCTTTTCAGTGCCACCATAGGGTTTTTTTTTCTTATCCATAGCATTCCCCCTACCTCATTCCACACATCCCAGGGAGCGTCAGACCACTGCTATACCACTGCAGCTTCGAGTCATGCTGTTTCCTTCATCCTCTGCTGCCTGCCTGGCTGTGGAGGCATCCTAACAACTCCCACAGTCTCTGAGTGCAGCAGAACAGGCAGAGCTACTGGCAGAGCGTGCTTTCAGCTCTCGGTGTTGAAGCGGTTGACAGATGTTCGGAGGATTTCTTGTCTCTGGACCAGCACTTCGTCTGTTCCAAGTTATTCAAAACACAAACAGTGGGTTGGCAGGAGTGAAATATGTTCGGAACCAGGATGTCAAAACAGAAATATATTTTTAAAAGACAAGTGTCAAAAAAAAAAAAAAAAAAAACAANAAGGTGTTCATGTAGTTTATAGGAAGATGTACTTAAATAGTTGAGATTTTCTTCTTTTAACCCCTTGGGCTCCCATCTGACTTGCCTGACTTGCTATTCCACTATGTCTATAGTGGTTTTCTTGCTTAAATGTTAACAGGGGCATTTTGGGTCCTGGGTCCCTGATTTGTTGGTGGATGAATTTGCCACATTTACAAGGTGTTTGGACTAGCAACATAATTTGGGACTATCCTGTCAAGCGTACTGTTGTAAAATTGAAGTGAGATCCTGCAAACGCATTGAGCGGTACTGTTGAACAGGGTGGTGGAGGAGACACTTAGTGAGAAAGAAAATTATTCCAAAAAAATAGAGAGGAGTAGGGCAGAGATAGAGAGGAGAGTGTGGCAGAAGTAAGATGGCTCAAATTTAGAGAAGAGAGGCAGCTCTGCTTATTTCAATTCATAGTACAGAAAGAAGAGTTTCAGGGTCCTCTAGCCGATACAGCTTGCCTGCAGCCTCCTTTGGCTGTATGTGAATAGTAAGGCAGGGGTGGTAGCTGACAGCAAAATGAATCAGCACCAGAGCCCTTTGAAAAGGGCTGTGCCGCTTTGGCTGAGTTACTGCCAACAGGGTGTTTGTAACTGCAGCCGCAGGTAGAGAAAGATTCCTCTGCAAAAACAGTTGTAATAAAATTTGAGAGAAAGGATAGGAAGCAAGTCTTTAAATAGGCAACAGAAACAAAGTCCAAAAACAGAAGACAAACGTGAAATTATTTCAATTATGCTTTCTCTTATTTACTGTGGTGACTATTTAGCAAAAGAGAAAAAAAATATGAAAAAACAGTCCAAGAATGTTGAAAGTTTTCATGTCCTATCAAAATGCTTTTGGTCAGAAAAAAATCTGTCACTATTACAATAAAGGTGTCATAGGATAAGGATATAATCCCATTATTGTTCTGCACTAATAAATCAGCAAAATGCTGCTTTGCTGGCTTTCCCCAGTTGCAGAAATAATTCTTTCTTCGGCTGTTGATGCTGTTCATTGGATATCCACATAATTTTCTGTTCTAGTTGCAATCCTTGTCATCAGGACAGAGTCATGCAGTAACATTACCCAATCTAATGATAATCTTTGACCTGCAAATTAATCTGTTGCTATGCTTAATTTTGAGAACACTTTTGATGACAGTGGATGCTTGCTGTTTTATTGCTGCTCATTGTCATGACAATGTGCTTGTTAGAAATACTTTGGGGTTTTTAGAAGTTTTCTGTTCTCATGGCAAATTGTACTGATGCTCTGGGATTCTCCAGTTTGGTTGAGATTTGCTATGAAACTGAAAGCTCCAAACGTACATGCACGGTGGATTTATGAATTCTAGTTTTGAGCTTGCAGCCCTTTTATTACCTTTATAACAGTCTGGACTGTGACTTAGTGACCATTCCTTTTTCTTCTCAATAGATAGATGGTTGCGTGACTAGTTAGAAGTGAAGGGACTGTTTTTCTTCTTATATTTGTGCAATTCTGCTTGCATCAGCCCAGCTGAAACTGACTGATATTAATGCCAATGAAGAACTGAGCAAAATCTGCCTCCTTTCAGTAGACATTTTACATGTTTCTTCCACATCCTCTTTCTTTTTTCTTTATGCTAATGTAAGCAGATTTTGTGAATTCTTATTCATGAAGACAGCACATAGCCAGGGAAGGTACTGCATTTTTGCCTGAAATGAAAATTATGATATTTACCCATGTTAGATTCATAATAAATGTCAGTTTTGATCTGCTTCTGTGCATTTGTGGGTGGAGGATACTTAAACATTCATACTTAGAGCATTAAAACACTTCACAAACTATTGTAGCCAAGGGCAATGCAACACCTACCTATCTTGTGCAAGAATCATCGAGTGGGTGTGGAGAGGAAAGGGCTGAAAAAGGTAAAAAACGCCAGCCTGGGAGATCTGTATTTCACATAATTTAATCCAAACAATGATATGCCCTTATTCTCTCTAACCCCTGGCCTTAAGGTGTAATTGCTTTCTGTCATTGGAGGCATTTTGGCTTGGTGTGTTGTAAATCTGAGGGAGAGATGATCGGTGACTGGCTGTGCTGCCTGTCTGCTGGGTGATCCTAGAAGCATCCTGCTGCCTCCAGCTGCTCCTGCTCCTGCTGATGGACAGCTTTTGAGGCAGGCTCAGCAGGCTAAAGCCTAAATCTGAGTCCAAGGATGGAATATGAACCCATAATGCTGGGCACGGGCTTTTGACGTAGGAAGTTAGAAGATAAGTTTACTGTGCAAGGACACTTAGGAGAGCCCTGATAAAAAACCCCTGCTCTGCTATAGACTGGAAACAGGGGGTGTTTTTAATTTCTGTCTTGATGGCCAGTAGAAAACAGCAGAAATGTCACAGCCTACACTTAAAAAGAATTCTGATTTGGAGATTTTTTTCTTCCCTTTTCATTCATCTTTGTTTTAGGAAGACTTTATTTTAAATTGATTTTGTTATTAGTGGATCTGCTCAGAGGCCGTGCACCTGTTACATATATTGAGAACCTGACTCCTGACTTTAGTTGGTGCAAGTGACAATGTTTTAAATTAAGCTGTCCTCCCTGAAACTATCTTTCTTTTCTTTATCACCCCACCCAGACATAAATAACCAGGCAGCAGAAGGCAGGTAGTGTTATAAATTGTCAGGCTACACAATTGCCTCATGTTTTGCATTCTGTTCTCTTCCCCCATTATCATCCATTTTGAACTAAAAGTTTGTCCATTTGTGGTTCTGCCATAAGAAGATGTCAAATAAATTGATATTTTAGTGTTTAAAAAGTATTAAAGAACACAAATATATATCAATGCATTGATAATGCTTGGCAACAACTACTGTAGTGCTTTATTACTGACATTTAAGGACCAAGGGAAATAAGGTCTAATATAGGGAAGAGTGATTATCTCTCACAGTGGCTAATTTAAAAGCTGAGCGCTGGTGTTGCTCGCCCATAGGCCCATGATCTATTAGTCCTCTGTTTCCCTTATACAGTAGGTGTTCCTATAAAAAAAGAGTTTGCTATTTGCCTCTAAAACACCAGCATATCATCCATCCCAGGTCTTCACGGTGGTTCTGCTGAACAGTTGCTGTCAGGAATTGTAATGAGATATGGCCCTCTTGCTCTCCTAAATGCTCAGCCAGAAATGCAAGGCGCGGTGTCGGCCAGGCAGTCGAGGCAGCTGGCAGGGGCAGCATCCTCGGAGAGCCTGGCTACCTATCTGGGATTTTTTTCACCACGGCATTTCAGGCTGCCTCACTCTATTCCACCCTCCTCTGGCTGATGCTTTGCTGCATTTCTAGAAGCACCATAACAAGTGTGAGCTGGTTTGCACTGCAGTTATTCTTAAACATGGTTCTACTGCTGTGCAGCGCGCAAGGATCAGGTGTGAGTTGCAGAAATGTGCTTACATCATACCTAGAGCTTGTTGCCCCCACTGGGGCTGCGAGGGGATTGTGAATTCTCAGGGGCACTAATCCCACACTGCTCCAGACTGTCACATGCATGCAAAAGAGACTATTCCAGTTCTTCGTGTCAGCCCTAAGTTTTTGTCTTTATTTATTTAAACATGCAAGGGTGTGCTTCAGTTCAGCTCACAGAATTCTTGAAAGAAAGAGGCAGAGCAATATCTACATCTGTCCAGACTATGATGGGCATAAATCATTCATGTCTCAGTAAGTGTAAAAAGACAAAAAGGGGATCAGGACATGCTATTGGCCTTAAAGGTTCCCTTTTCCTGACACATCGACTATACCAGTGTCCCAGTTTGTAGGGGAGGGAGACCCTGGGGGAGAAGGTGGGTGGAGATTGCTTTTTGGGTTTTGTGCTTGCATTTTCTTTTTTTTTTTTCTTTTCTTTAATCCCTAGCACTTTCTAAAATGTCTAGTCATGCACTAGGAAATAAAACCTTATCTGTGTTGCCAGTTTCCTCATCAATTTTTCTGAATGTTTCCCATTCCGTATGTATAACCTTCAGACATTATGGAGAACCCCACAGGCTGTATCCTGCTATCAGTTTTAAAGCTGAACTCCCCTCCTATTGCCACGGAAATTTAGATGGGTGGGGGGTGGTTTTAGCATAAAAAGCTATGACACATTATGGTCCATGATTTTGTTTTAACAAATCAGGCTGACTTGCCAGATGGGTTTCTACTATTGAGAGCAGACAATGCAACACTTGTGTGTGATTTTTGGAACTCTGGGGATAGAGATCAAAAGTACTGTGATTGAAAGTGCTCTGGCACTGGTCAACTTCCCTTTGCACTCTTCAAAAAATCCTTAGAACTGTGCTTTTGACAGTCAGTATATATAAAAAAAATGGCATCTACATACTGGAACCAATATTTTGGGATATTCTTTTGTGCAAATCTCAAAAAATTATGCAGTACTGTTGAGAAAGCACAGAAGGTCTAGAAACTAATAATATCTGAGAGAGACAGCATGGTCAGTAAACTACTCTTCATGTTTCTCCTTTTTCTTGTGATTTCAGTGGTTAAATCTTCAGATGAGATTGTCATTGAAATAGTCACTAAGAACACCAGCTTCAGCAGGAGGACAACAATAAACTTTGCTATATTTATACTGTCAGCTTCCAGGAGAAAATAGGACTATTTAAATAGATAGTCTGATTCCATGTAAGGAATCACTGGCCATGAGATGTGAATACCAGAGTGACAGCAATGATGTATTCCAGGCTGGAGACTAATCAGGGGAATAATATGTGTTTGTCCAGTTAGGTGTTAGTCTTGCAAGTTAAGCTGATTAGTGACAGATATAGATAGAGATAGGGCAATGATTTGTTATCCACCATAACAAATCAGTCTAAAAATAAACATATGACAGAATAAACACCATGAATCGGGGAAACAGGTTTTTTTCAGAGAGATAAGAATGTCTCATTTTATCCAAAACTGGAGGCAGTCACACTAATGAGTGGGAGATGATTGTGATATATCAGAAACAGGGATTGGAGTTAGTACTAATCTTTGTTTGCTCTGGTTTTTGCTTGCAAGTAGGAAGCTTTCTAAGAGGGGAACTTGGTGGTAGAATGTGAGTTGGCCTTGGTAAGTGATGCTAAGGATGGAATTAACAACAGAATGGGATGAGCCTCACATAATTGGGGGGTGGAAGGGGGAGCTTGAGTGAGTGAAATATAATTATGGCTTTCCTGGCTCGTAATGCTGCCTTGAAGTTGCTCTCCTCCCTATATTGTGAAGACATTTTCAGTGCAGCTGGAAAAGTGTTGCTAATCAACACGCAAATACGAACACTGTGAATATAAAACCGTTGGCATTTTTTAGGAGAAAATATAAAGGCTTTTAATTGGGAGGATATTTGTACTTGCTAATAGCTTCTGACAGTGATAAACTTGTGGGCAGTGTCGTTTCACAAATGAGAGGTTAAAATTCTGAAGGATTTCTCCAAACATGAAGCCAGGGTCTTTTTAATGTTCCTGTCAGTGAAAAAGCCTAGCCTGGTCTGACTTGCCATCCAAACATGGACTTGTTCATTTCATTGCAGATGTTCCCTTTCTTCTGGTTAGAACTGAGGATTTATTAAAANAAGAAGATATTTCAGGAAAATACATCTTTCTTATAAAGACAGGAACTGCTGTACTAGCCATAATGATGTATCTAGTCAACCATCTTTAATAAGCTCCTGATGCCCTGCTTCATTTGTGCCAGCCAGAAATTCAAGGCGGGTGTTGGAAATTAAAGTTGTCTTTCAGAGCTGGATCCCTAAGCCAGAGATGAATGCCATTTCACCCGCATGTTCTGCCAAATGATCCGTGATGTGCAGGGGCACCACCTCTGCAGTGAAACCTTCTCTTTTGCTACCTCGCTAGACTTCAGTGTCACCTTGCCCCTCATGATTTACAGAAACTCATTCTGTGTTACCAAAACTGGAGGCTATTGCAGTATGTGGATGTCTGAAGAGCAATTGGAGATATACGTATTCCTTTTCTTAGTGTTGTTTTCCAGACCATGTTCTTTTAGGGTGAGACAGAAAAGTCTCAGCATTCCCCCAAATCATCTTTGAAACCACTCAAACATGTTTTTTCAAGAGATGGCAAATTAACTAGGATTGAACTAGGCTTGGCTTGAAGTATTTTTTATCTCAGTCAGAATAGCTTTTTTAGCATGTTCCCTTGTGTCAAGAATATGTGTAAGTAAAAGAAAAAAAAAATGACAGCTAAGTGTGCTCAGACAATGATGACACAATCTTGTTTCCTACCAGACATGTTTCAGAGGTACCTTTTCTAGTTAATCTCTAATCATTAGTGTCCCATCCTCTGACAATCTGGCTTTGTTAGCAGCTTGTATTGGTCAAGTGTTAAGGCCAGCATCTTGCACTGAGCTTGTTCTCCCTGCTCCTTCTGCTCATCTCTGCTTCCTCTTCTCTTCAGATGGTGCAGTTCAACACACTTCTTCCTCTTCCTTCTGGTAGGGCTGCAGCACTCTCTAAATCCAGGTCCAAATGACAATCTGGGATAGCACCACATTGCCAATAGGGAGTTAAACAAGTGGTCTTTCCCAACCTCTGCCACAGCAGCCAGCCTGTTTGCTGGGTGAGCTGCTTTGTGAATGGGCTGGTGCAGAGCAGGCAGGCTAGATGCAGGCAGGCTAGATGCAGGTGGGGGGTGTGTGTGTGTGTGTGCGCACAGGAACATCCACTTAGGCACCTGAAAGGGGATTTGTGTGACCTGATCTCTGCTCATTAGGAATTTTTAATTCTGCTTCTTGCTTCAGCTAGGCTCTTGCATCATCCAGGGGCATTTTTGGGTACCTGCTTAATGCCAAGCTGCCATCTGATTTTATTTTTTTTTTAGCTAATTTTTAATCTTTTCTGTTTGGGGGAAAAACAAGCTGGGTTCAAGCACTACTTCACATCTCTAAAAATAAAAGTTGGCTTTCTAAGTGCACAGCATACTCCCTCTCTTTCTGCCTCTCTATCTCCCCCCGCTTCCCTCTCCCTGCTCCTTTCTGCTGGAGAGACTGGGAGGGGGTCATTCTTGGCAGCCACTGAAGATGGATTCTAAGTGGTGCACAAGTGCACACATAGCAATTTGGCACACAGCAGGGGCTGGGGGCGGGAGGCATTTTGGATTTGTCAGCTCATCGGCACAGCTAGGTTCTTGTCAAACAGCAGAAGTTGCACAAGTCCCTGGTGGCAGAGATGCAATTGGGGAAGCTGTGTTGGTCTGGAAAAGCAAAGATGTGAGGTCACAGGATCATTTTCTCCCTCATGCTGCAGCACAGTTGACAAATTAGCTCATAATCCAGCATTACCTCCTCAACTCCCATTTCTTTTCCTGTCTTGTGTGCCCCAAATTTTGTATCAGTTCTGATGTCTATTCTTTGTCTCTGTATCTTAATTTCCCTGCCTTTATGTATCAGCAATTCCGCTAATTTGGATTCTATGAATGGCTAGGAAATTTTAGAGACATTATTGTGGTCAGCACAAGCTTGTGCCCAGGAAAGATTTTGTCAATATTTCTAAAAGGAGATACATATACCGAGGGAGTTACACAAGCTGCTGCAAAGCAGTACCCAATACAGGGCTGAATCAGGGGTTGTTTTTGCCAGTATTGCTGCTGCCACTGATGTGCTATTGATGGCTTGTCAAGAAATATATAAAAATTGAAAGTGTATTATGTTCCTGGTCTAGGAGTTGAATATAGTCTGCATAGCATGACACAGATTTCCTTTGATGAGATGCCTCACACTTTCCTAAACTCATCTCATTTTCTGAGTTAAATTATTTTCCTCACTGTATTTTTGCATGACTCAGAGGTGCCTTTTCTATTTGTGCTTGCAAGCAAAAAGCATTGGAGCTTTTTACATCTGTGCTGTTTGGAAGACGTGCTTTCATCTGCAGGTAAAGATATAGTGGAGTTTTGGGTAGGCTTGACTTCTTCCATAACTCTGTCAGTTGCTTCAATTCATAGTATCAGAATTTCTTTAAGATATCTCAGTGACAGGTCCATGTAACTGTGTGGATTAGGTTCCTGCCTTGACCTCTACTGCTGTAGATGTTGAGCCCTAATGAAGCGAGTGGGAGAATGCGGACAGATCCCTGCTTTTGTGTGTCACAGTCCTTCTCCTGGTGCAGCACGGCACCCTGATAAGGTGAGGGGCTGCTTCTCTGTGAGTAGACGCAACAAAGCCCTCAGGAGTTATTTTAGAAAACATTAAGCCAATCTGTCATGTAAGGCCTGGCCTGGAATTAATCTTGGAGTAACCTGATGGTCAATTCACCCTTCCCCAGTGTGGTAGAGACTGCATAATTACAGACTTCAGTAGGAATGGAGCTAAGATGTTCTGAAAATCTCACTTCAGGAGCAGTGCAGAGGAGCTGCTGCTCAGCCTTATCTCCCACAACACAGCCCAGCACATCACACAGACTATTCTGCACACTGGATGTGTATTGCTGTTTTCCAGATGAACTGATATACTTAAAAAACTGAAACACAACAAAAATTTAATGATTATTAGTAACCAAAGATAAGAGTAGATCCAGATCTATGTGCATCAAAACATTCAAATTTTTGTTTGGGTAATTAAAGGGTGGTTGACAGAGTTCAAAAATAAGCCTCTAGTCTAGTGATCAAGGCATTCTGCCAAGTTAAAGTCCTGTTGAGGAAATATGTGAATATTCCCTTGTATATACAGATTAGCTGGAAACTTGCATATTGCTTTTACCTTATAAGAATTTATTCTACCTATTCCACTAAAATATCAACAGTTTTAAATTGCAGATATCTCCCTCAGAGTGCTTTGTAGCATTAGCTGGGTGGGTAGTTTCTTGTAGAAGGGGAAAGGGACATAATTTATTTCTTTCATATACTCTGTCACAGCTCTAACCCCTGGATGTTTTGGAAAAAAAAAAAAAAAAAGCCATGATTTTGATTGGCCAAATCTTCAATATAACCTACTAATTCAGCTCTTCAGTTTTGCTGTGACAAAGTACAAATGAGTAAATTCAGTAGCAGGTATTTGGAACAGTTGTACTGAAAAGTAGAGGCATCTCCACAACAATGCGGAAGCCAAGTGTTTCTTTTGAGCATCCAACTCTTGTGGATCTGACTGCATATATTTTCTCATATCCTTGGGAGTACATTTAAAAATACAGGGTTTGGAGAAGCCGGACTAAAAATGTTTTTCTTCTCATTATTGTAATTTTGATTCTTCTGATAATGCATAGCAGGCTACGTCAACAAAATCACGGGAGAACATACACTCACTAGAAGTTCTATGATACCACAAAAAACCAAAATCAACATATACATGAGAAAACTTGATAGTAGGTTAAAATCTCTTGTGGGAATTGCATGCAGGCAGGTCCAGCTCCAAGAGTAACCTCCTGCCAGCACCTGAACATCTTGTTTTGTGTTGTAAGGCTTTCGCAATATTGAGTGATGACACCAGCTGTGCTCAAGTTCTTGAATTACAGCTCCAAGGATGGTGGCCATCGGGGGACACACCAGGCCTGCAGGAATGATTGCCTTGCTGCTAGACTGAAAAGCAGAGGGTTGGGAGCTGAGGCTGAGAAAGAAATAAGTCTTTTCCTGAGCCTCTCTGTTTTTTACAGTAGCTCTCTTGGAGAATATGGCTTTGCATGTCAAATTTTTGTTCTGATATGCTTATCTTCTAGTGGTATGTGCTGGCATGCTGTCCTGTAGGAATAGGAACTTGAAGGGGAGAGTTACATCCCAATGCTCTCAGAGGTGAGATAGTCTCCTACCTGCACTCAAGCTTTGCAGCTACATTTGGTTTTAATTTAGCTTGAATTATTTGTGATGAGAATTCTAGCTGAGGACACACATTTTCTGAAATGGATATACAACACATGCCTCAGCCACAAATATCCCTCACTAAACTGATGTCTCGTATCTTCCTCTTTTAAGGAAAGCTGTAATTTTCTTCCATAGTAAGCTTAATGCCTTTGACAGAAACTGAACAAAGCAAAGACCAATTTAAGTAATTTGTTTATATAGGTGGCTGCACATAGTCACTTAACAGCTTGTGTCAGATAAAGACAAAGCAGACTTCCCATGTTCCAGTTTGGCATGCATTATAATGACTGGAAGAAGTGGATCTGAATCCACATTCCTTAAGAGAAATGTCACTTTCTCTAGCAGGCTGGATTATGTAGCTTTTATCACCTGACATCTTTTCTCTGAAAAGGCTATAAAATACCAAGAAAATTTTCCAAATCTAGCAATAATGTTGTTTGAAAGATATAAATGTAAATTTCATTTTTAATTTTTTAAAAATATTTAGTTTAAAGATAGATTTTCTGCTTAGATTAAAATATGTTCAAACTGAACTACTTGAATGATTAGTCAGGGAATTTATAGACATTATTTGGCCATTGCAGTCTGGCAAGCCCATCTTGATTTGGTCAGCTAGCAGGGAACAATACAGCTAGCAGGGAAGGAGGAACCTGCCCAGATCTTGGCTAGGTTTATATATTACTATTAAAAGAGAGACTTGGCTGTGAAAATTAATCAAGTTTCTTTTCTCCAGGGATCAGAGGTTACTCAGAGGATGCAGGAGCAATGTAGGGATTCAGCTGTGTCACATTTTCTCTGTAATTGAGCTGTCTAGGGAGACTCCCACGTTTTGCAGAAGTGGAAACATCCAGTATGATTTTATCTTTCTCAGACTGCAGCAGCTCTCTTCTTTGGAAGCCAAGGTCACACTACATTTACTTTTGGTGTTTGTCCCTTTAATTCTCCTACATTTTCACAAATGCTTCTGGTGTATTTTTGAATTTTAGCTTATAATTTTTTTTTTTTTTTTTTTTTTTTAAATGCACCATCTGGTCCCTGATATGGTTTAAAATAACAACCTAGCCAGGACACAACCAGCAGAAGGACTTTACACCTTTCACAACTGTCACCATTAGATTCCATTTCCTCCAGACAGGTCTTGCAGAAAGCAGGGTCTTGTAGCTCTTGCTTTCCATCCCTTTCATCTCAAACATAGTCATTTTATGGAAACAAAATGGTTGCACTAGAGAAGCTTACAGCTAGGAATGTGGGAGGTCTGCTGTAAACAGCTCAGTCAGAGAATTTGTAGTTGGAGCTCATGTTTGCATTTAAGCTGCCCTCTGGTGCTTAACACTTCTGCAGAGTATGCCTTCATCATGTCCCCTGGTGCCTGGAGACATCTGCAATACCCAGGGAGAAGAGGGAATCAAGCATTGCAAAAATTCCTCCTCCTCCAAAAAAAAAAGTGTCCTCATTCTGTGGATGTTTCATTTTAAGCAGGACATTAACATGCTCTGTTATCAGTGCAGATTATGCTGGGCAGGAAGGGGTTTTTTTTTTAAAATTTTGATGTTTATAAGTCACGGCATAGTTTATTTTATCTTTTTGCTGTCTGCAACAGCACTGTCTGTCATGTCATGGTGCTTTCCCAGCAGCCACAAATCAAAGCATGCCACTAAGCAGAGCGATCCTGTGACTGTCACCCTCAGGACAGCTGAGGCTCATCCTGGTGTTTCTCCTCTGGCTCTTGGAGGACCAGAGGTTATCAGTGCCAAGGTAGCAGAGGCAATAAATACGAATGTACCTTTTTCTACTCACAGCCAGCAATTCTGAAAGGACCTAAACCACTGCTGGAGACAAAAGCAGGCTAATGTAATGAATAGGAAAGGACCGTGAACAGCTCTGGAACTTCTGCACAGGTTATCTGTCTGGCGGGATATTCACTGGTCTTTTTGCTTTGTTTTCCTATTAATAAAGGCAAAGCTGAGCAATTATTTCTCTGCAAGTTGCTGTGTGCCCGGGTCCCGCTCCTGGCCCCGCCGCGCTGCCTGGCGCTGGCAGCGCGGGTGGTTAATATTAGCGGCACAGCTGATTGTCCCGCTCCGTGCCCTGCGACAGGTGCGGGACGGCCGCCCCGCTGGAACCCCGCCCGGACCGATGCCGCTGCTGGCACAAGCCTTCCCATTATATCAGGAAGGGCCATGTCCCGTCGCCACGATGCCCCGGCAGCCCAGGCTGGCCCCAGCTGTCTGCGGGACCTGGGGCAGGGCGGCAAGCGCCCAGGGAGGCGGCTGCGGGGAGAAGCGCTCCGGGATTCCTCTGGAGTGGGAAGACGGGAGGCTCCTGCATGGGACTTACAGCCGTGTGTGTGGGGTAAGGAGAAGGTTTCTGCAGAGCCCCAGGCCCGTGGTTTTGTGGCATTGCTCTTAGAGGAGGAAAACACAAACAAATAAGTACTAAAAGTCAAGTATCAGCACTCTGAAATGAGCAAACATGGGTTGCATTTGCTCGTCGTGTTGGCCACAGTTTCTTTACAGCACAGTACTTTGGGTTTGCATTAATTTTATTTGGCACTCTCTAATTTTAGAATGCTCCTGTGAAAAGTTACTTACAATTCCAGTGGTGATTAGATGGTGATGACGTGTTTTAATAATAAACAGGGGACAGATACTGAAAAAGAAATCAAATGTGCCAGTTGCACTTCTGGGGAGGGGAGGAAGTGCTATTGCTCTGCTCTAAAATTATCTGTTTTGTCTGCTCTGGCATGATGTCTTAAGGTCTCCTATCTCTTTTTTTTATTTTTTTATTTTTTTATTTTTCTTTCTTACCACCCCTATTTTCTTTTATTTTCTTAAACCATAATAGCATCTTTTAGTAAGAACAACAAAATATCTAGGTGGTGTTTACATAGCCTAAATGTTGGAGAGAGGAACGGGGAGCCGAAAGACCTGTAAGGTTTTACAGGATCCCTTCTAGTGTCCTGTTCCCTCGATGAGACCACCCTCCATTGACTGTGTGAAGAAAGGCAGGGCTGTCAGGCCGGTCAGAAGGGATCTGTGTGCCACAGTGTGACTTGTGTGTGCTGGTGCTGTGCCTACATGTATGCTCAGGCAGGCTTGCTTAGGGACTTGAGCAGGCTCTGGCTGCAGTGTGGCAGGCTGCTGTGTGCTGCAAGTGGATGCTGCTGCTGTTGTTTCTAAATCAAGGAGAAAAGCAAAAATAAAAGAGGGGCTCTCTCTAAATTCAGCGATTTCTGCTCTTAATTGATCCACTACCCAGGGCAGTAGGTCAGCCTTAATTAATGCTCCTGGAGAGTCAGATTGATGCAAGGGACTGACATCAGTGGGAATTTCTCCCTTGACTTTGGCAGGTTTTGGTTCAGCACAGACCTCACTATTTCTATTTTTATCTATGTGTAGCTGTGAAACAACTTTTTTGGGACTTGTGGAATAAATAAGCGCTATAAGTACAATAGGGAACTGATGAGAAAGATCCAACTTTCTAAGTGTCAGGTGTCTCTATGCATAGTCTAGGTTTAAGTTCCTTCCAGGAGAGGTTTTTGATTGAAGCCATTAAAATTTGGATATTGTTTTGACTTGAAAGAGAGAAAATGCCTTTTCTTGGTGCTGCATGTGGGGTTGAGCCCCAAAGCAGAGGCTCTTTGCTGTGGAAACCATAATGTCTATGTGGATTGAGAGATCCCTCCTGGCCAGTGCCTCTGGCTGAGGACACTGCTGCTGTAGCACTACTACTGTCCTGCAGCTCCTGACTTCTCCACAAGCAGCACTGCTCTGGGGCTTTGACGTGGTGTTTGGCAATGAGGACACTATGTAAAGTATGACAATCCTGCACATCTCACTGTGCCTTGACTCATGCTTTCAGTGAAACCTTTATCCAGCTCCCTCTCTATTTCCCACCATCCACCCACACTGATTTCTGTTCCTCTCATTTTGATACGTGAAGCAGAATTTGCTGCACCCCAAACCAGTGCTTCAGCCATGCCTGAGCAGGAGCTCCAGCTGGGATGGGCCAGCGCCGAGGGTTGGTGCTGTGCTGAAGGAACACGTGCCAAGGCACAGGGAAGATACACAACTATCTCCCTTTGAAAGGCGTTTATTTGTGACTTTGAAAGTGCCTCTATAAGCAGCTCACAGAGAAGCCATTTGCAAATTTGATGCCAGTTTTTAAGTGCAAGATGAAAGTGGATTTTGCTGCCGCTAAAATCGGTAGCTCTGAGTCCCTCAGGAGAGGTGCAGCAGTCTGCGTCACTGGAGAGCCAGATCTGTCGCCTCGCAAAAGAGCTTGTATCCAGGTAGGAAAGCATAAATGAACATGTGGATCTCCAGCAGTGCTGGGTACAGAACAGCACGTTACTAAAAATGATATTTGTTTTTTAACCTCTATGATAAAATGCTCAGAGTTACAAAAGTTTGAGAGGAATAAAGTGTTTATCCCACTATGTACACAAATCAGTGATCTTGGAGAGACCTTAGAGGGCATAGCCAAGTAAATTTTACAATTAACCTTTTATAACCAAGCAGGTCATGCAGTCATTACTGTATCTAGAAATTTTTTATTTTTTTTTAAATTATGCATAATTTTCATAGGAAACTGATATTATGGATTTATAAGCTCCTGTATTACATTATGTAGTATATCATTATCATAACTTACCCTCCCATCGTTCTACTAATTTCATGGAAATTTAGCTTGTAATTTCACTACAGCATATTACAAGAAAATCTAGTTACAATTAGAAGCATTATGGGAATCCTCTCTTATACTGTAGACACATTACCTGGTCAGATTTATTTTAGTTTACTGTTAAGGAAATAGAAGAATATACTCTAATGGAATACACATCCTGGCAATGAGAAAAACAATCCCTTTTACTTTTTCAACTATTACAAACATCTGCCTTTTCCTATGCCCTAGGAGTGTATACACATGTATGAATTTGAGAATATCATTTCTATAATATAAAGAACATGTGATAACTACTCAAAAAATTGACCTTGTTAGGGTCCTTACAGCACTGTTGGTGAAGCTGATGATAGCCAAGCATGCAAGCAAGGTATCCCTTGGTCATAGACTGGCAATCTTGTACTTCTGTGAATTTATAAAGAAACACTTCCTGTTCTGGCACAGAAAACGTGATGGTGGTCTGTTCCCTCCTCACTGAGGTCTAGAGACAAAGAGCAAGGAAGAAAGGATGTTTGGCACAGCAATTGAGAAGACTGAGACATTTTCTACTAGGTGCTCTCCAGACCAAAGGCAATATGCATGCAAGTTTGTCTACAGCTATAATTGTGTATAATTGAGAAAATCTCACCTCCTAAAAATCAAAAGAGAAAAGGGAAATTACTGGAAATACTGAAGAAGGATGCATGAACAATCTTACTGGAGGCTGCAGAGGAACATCAGTGGAACTACATGACCCATTCCTTGGGGATGTCTGAGGAGGATATAGCCCCGTGGAGCTGAGTCTGCTGCTGTCCTGTTCTTACCGCACTTGTTATTGACAAACATCTCTAGAAAACTAGGGTAATGTTAACATGTTCTCACTCATCAGGATTACATTTAGATGTTTTTGTCTTGAATCTAGATTTGTCTCAGACCTATGTAATTATGGTTTTCACCTGTTACTTTCTTGGCAAGTTCAGCCACTTCTTGGCTGCTATGATGGCAACTGCATCCTTATTTACTTCTTTATCTCCTCCCAGCAGCAATTAAAAAAGGTTAGGTGAAAATCTGTGTATCCCTAGGCTAAAGACATCCATATGTGTGTGTGCAGGTGAGAGCAGGCAGGCACCAGAATTATTCACAGGGAAGGGAACCTCCATCCATTTCTCCTTCAAAGAAGAAGGAGGTGAGTTGTTCATGAAGCATGCAGGCAGGTTGGCCTCTCCTATATTAAGAAGAGGGTATAGGAAAGGTTCAGAAAGAAGGTGCCCACTCAATCCTTAGCAACATGCTGGCTGCTCCAGGCAGGTCAAGTGTTAATGGAAGAATGAAGAAATGGAAAACAGCAGCAGCCCAGGCTCCTGCCCCCTGCAATGTTGGAACCCTATGCAGTGCAAAGGCCCAGAGCAGGAGCAGGGCAGGTGACTACCAGTGATGGATGATGTTGAGACCTCAGAGAGAAACAATATAATAAATGGTTGGTCTGACACAGTAGGAAATGTTTGCATAGTGAGGTGACGGGTAATAAATAAGATTATGTTGCTATAGGTCCTTCAGGCAAAGCTGGAGCAAAAATAGTTTCTGATTTTCTTTCCCTAAGGAAAAAAGGTACAGAGGCAAGGACTCTTATTTGTAATAGCCAAGCATGAATAAAACCCTGTTTGCTGCATGCAGTCAGTGTAATCTAAGGCTGATGCAGATCCAAGCCAAGTATTGCTGTAGCTGTAGGTTCTCAGTTGTCATAGTTAAGGTTACAAAACAACCTCCCTCGCAGCTTGTCTAATGTCACTGTCTGGAGCTGAGGCCCCACCACTGTGTCCATGGTTAAAACATCGTCTTTTCTTGCACTTGTTATCAGGGCTGCCACTAAGATTGGGACAATCTGACAGTTTGCCCTAGGCATTGACTCATTATATGTGATACATGATAATACATAGAGGGATACAGACTCAGCTTCTCCCCTGAAATTTCCAGGTGTTACGGTTTGTTATTTACAATAGCTTTTTTTTCTGGGCAGGTTGTTTTTGGGTTTTGTTTGGCTAGTTGGCAGGTTTTTTGGTACAAATTTTCCTCTCTTGCTCATTTTTATTTGAATAGCAAAAATAGACCTCTATTACTGCTGCTGCAGTGGTCCATGCTAGTTTTTGCTAGGCAGATAAATACTACCTGGATGCAGCATTACTAATTAATAAATACTTTGATTATGAAATCTATTCATTGTTTTAGCTGTCTGGAAGGGATTATTTAAGAAACATCTCTTGTTTGGTTTTGGTTTTTTTTTAATATGAAGAGGGGGGGCTACACTGGGTATATTTTTAAAATTTTGAACTAGCTTTATTAGTCTTACCCTCAGCTCCCTGAAATCAGTGAAAAAAAGTTCTCTTTCTTTTATTTTTCCTTATAAACACCTAAGGTATGTGTAAGAATTTTTACGTTGAACTTTTCTTTTAGTATGTA